>JACEIK010003409.1:18009-48303 GCA_018107945.1 Datura stramonium | reverse complement strand
TTCTTCAGCTCAACTGCCTGATACCCACGTTCTAGCTTGAAATGTCAGATATCTCAAAATAAAACCTAAGTGTGCTATTTATACAAGTGGAAAATTTCCCAGAATAAACTGGCAACGTGGCACGGAGGGTATCGCGGAGCATCAGCTCCGTGCCACGGCCTTGTCGCGGAGCTTCACTTGAACTTGGGGTGCCGGATTATTATCTTCAGCGTGGCATGGAGGGTATCGCAGAGCCTCAGCTCCGTTCCATGCACATAACGCGCACCTTCACTGGAATCCAGATGAGCAGCTAAGCCTCCCACGTGTCACTGAAGTGAACGCGGAGCATGGGCTCCGTGACACGGTGCCATCGCGCACCTTCATTGGAATGTAGCACAAATACCACTCTAGGCAGAATGCCTCCGCGATGGTGGCGTGACACAGCCCTGTCGCGGAGCATCAATTTTTTTAGCATTGTCTTGCCGACTTCTTAGTTTTGCTTCCGAGTCCATTCCTCCACTTCACCAACTTGTAGATTAGTTTCCAAAATTCATTCTAACCGCAAAAATAATAACTAATCATGTTGGTTAGTATAAATCCAAATTTACATAAAAACCACATGNTGCATTCATATATATATTAATTAGAACTAAATACACTAATATTCTGGAAGAAAACATCACTTTCGATATATATATAGCCCAAACTTTGGCTTATCGAAAACCAGTCGAAAACTCGCTATTCCTCGAAAGTCCGAAGGGAGAAATACTCATTTTAGGGCTAGGAGTATATTGACACTAATTTGGAGCAATTCCACTTACCTTGGCTCGGTAGCACGACGATTCGCTGACCGAATTTCACGAAACTAAACCCGTAGGAATGCTCCTTGCTACTAAATACCTCGGTATCTGAGATTAATTTGAGTTTGGACCATGTTTGATGGTGTAATTGGAAGGAAATTAACAAGAAACCTCGTTCTCCCTATTTCCCTGCGTGCTCTCTGGAAATTATGAAATGATAATGAAATAAACCGAAGTGGGAGGCCCTTTTATTCTTTGGACTTTTAAGTCGCATTCATGGAATGCGATTTATAAGTCGCATTCCTGGAATGCGATTTATAAGTCGCATTTTGCCTTGCGACGCGCTGACTTGGCGCTTGTCCGAAGAGCGTGACACGGAGCCGTCGCGAGAGGTTGCCGGCTCCTCCGCGATGGTTCGGCGTGTCGCTTATCCCGGTCTTCCGGGCCTTTTCCTAGCATGTATGGCATTCAAAAACTCTTAACCAACATGCGAATAGGCCATTTACATGTCGAGAAATTACGGTATGTAACAAATATAACATAACATAGTATAACACCCATAAACCTTACTGGCCCCCATAAATGGGAGGTACAACCAACACGCAATCTATACCCCCTACCAGGTCTCTCCCATCTCCCTAGTAACTATAAGCATCCTCTGGGTCCCTAGGTATGCTTTCTTTGAACCACATTGTTTGTGCACACAGTCGGGAGGACTCACGAATCCAACACCGGGCGTGCCATGCTCGACGAGGGTGTATAAAAGGCGACCGAAATATGTGGGAAATCATCCCATCTTAGTCCCCTAGGGACGGCATGCCCTCCATAAGTGATGTATCCTCGCCCTGCGGCGGGCCAGGTGATACGGCTATTAACCACTGGGGCGGTCATGGATGCTAGGTAATCCGACCAAAAACAATACAGTCAAGTCTCAACTAATAATACTAGCTGTATGCTACATGCGGCCAGTATTAGTGATGTATACATATATAATACATGCGACAGCATTATGGTATATATATAACTTTCATCTTTTGTGTTGAATCTATCTTGAAACAGATATAATATTCTCTTTGAGAATCATGTTGTATAACTAAGTTTCATAGTAGGAATGTGATTTACTATTTCTAACATTCTTCCTAAATTCATATTAAGTGTTCACTCTGGTGCACGCAAGTGCACGTGGTACATTACAAGTAATAAAGTGGCTTTATTTCAAGCCATGTTTTCGAATCCACGGGGCGTAACGAAGGAGTAATTTTTCTCTAAGTGTTTTGTATCGCACTTCTTTATACAAGTAGACAAGCAAAACAAATAGTGATTTTTCAAGAATATTAGTTAATGTAACCTTAAGTGAAAATTATGAATTATAATGCGAACAATACTTACGAACAAAGTGAGGTTAAGGCAAAACATGCGGATATATAATTTATTGATTAGAATTTGATCCAACACTCCTCTTCGGTTGTTAGTCGGGAATTATTAACAATGGATTGGGTCTTTCGAACTCCTCACCAATTAAAGAATTATGAGTTTCATTACACATTTTTACGTGATGCAGCAACTCCTTATTCTCATAAACCAAACTAAATTCCATAGATGACCAAATATGAAATTACGGATATATTTTATTAAGACATTAATCTTCCTCTTGAATTTCTCCTTAGGGCAAGAACACTCAAACCCTGCCAATTCACATCCATCCAAATAATCTTCCTTTCGGAAATAAGTTAGATTTTTAATATATGCATTAACAATGGCCAATCATTAATGTAGTAAAAAACAAGAATCAGGTAGAACAATAGTTTTAGAAGATAAAAACTGAAATAGCATCAATTACATACTATTGCAATTATCCTCAGCCTCGGCCAAAAGTGAACTGGCATATTTGGGGATTAAACATCTTCAAACAAGTAGAAAACATACAAGCAATTGAAATTTAAGAGAAAAGGAAGAGAATTAACCCTAGTAATTCTTGATATTGCAATGCACGTTCAACATGAAATATATCAGATCCCTAAATAAAACTAAATGTACTATTTATACAAGTGAGAATTCCCGGGAATAAACTAGCAGCGTGGACGAAGGAGTGTCGCGGGCCTCGGCTGGGTGCCATATTACTGTCGTGGAGCCTCCTTGGAACTTGGATGCCTGATTCTTAGCCTCGGCTGGCATGGAGACTATCGCGGAGCCTCGGCTCTGTGCAGGGGTTCCGCGCACCATCACTTGAGTCCCAGGGTGTGCAGCAAAATCTTCCCAACGTGTCACGGAAGTGGAACGGGCATAGGCTCCATGACACGGTGCCATCGCACCTTCACTAGGGCCGCTAAATTTTCTAGGCCGAATGCTACCGCGATGGTAGCGTAGCCACAGCCTCTACTCAGACATCAAGTTTTTAGTATTTTCTTGCCAAGCTTCCATGCGTTTTGCTTAGAGTCCGTTTCCTCCCCACTTCACCAACTTGTAGATTAGTTTCCAAAATTCATTTCTAAGTTTGCCAAGAAATAATAACTAATCATGTTTTTTCAAAAAAAATAAAAAAAATAAAAAAAATAAAAAAAATAAAAAAAATAAAAAAAATAAAAAATTACAAATTCAAGTAATAAAGTATCACTTTGGCATGCAATTTATACCCAAGATCTCCTACCCACACTTAAATCCTTGTTCGTCCTCGAACAACCTTTCACATCTCATGTAATTGAAGACTCACATAGCTAATTTAGCAAAGACAATTCCAAGCTATGGCTATAATGATTATTTAAAGATAGCAAGATTAAGCCTAGGGCATGCATGATTTAATCATTGAAATGTAATACAACTATGTTAAGGCTTCTAACCTCAAGAATCGACTCTCCAATCCTAGCAAACTCATGCAAATCAGCAGATCAAGAAATCCAACATGAATGTTATCTCTTATTAAACATGTGCCCTCACAACACAAGAGAGTTACCCATTTTTACTCACAAAATTTTCAAATCACAACATGTGGGTATATGAATAAATTACACTCCCACTCTCAAAGAATTCACGTGCATCATGTAGTGAACCATAAGCTTTCCCTTAGTGTTTTACTCCACTAATTTAAGGATGTATGAACGTAAGATCAAGTAGGACTTAATGGGTTGTAATGCTAAGCTAAAGGGGCGTGTAGAAATACTGATACGGCGTGTAGTGACTATCTTCCCAGTAGCAATACATCAACATTCATTAGGACGTTCTTTCTAACTTTATCTCAGTCTTTTCAAATCTTGAATTTTCTTCTTGTTTTCCCATTTCTTATTACAGTATTGAGTAGCAGCAATTTTCATTCATTTATTTCTTACTCCCTACTAATAATCAACCATTTACTACTGAGTGCATGGCTTTTTTTTCCTTTTCTCAACTTTCACAACTTCCACTCTTCCTTGTTTCCTTCTCCTCCTTCCTCTTGGAATTATTCACTTAAGCGCTTAGGAGTTTTGATCAAATTCAAGGCTAATGAAAGAAAAGTTAAGCTTATATTATAGCTATGAAAAGAATAGGCTTAAGGCTCAATGGGCTAACTAGGATTCCAATATTCAAAGGTAGGTAAAATGAGGGATAAAATTTAAGTTCATTCGAAGAAATGCACATCACTTTCCTACAATCCACATCCTTCCATTTCATTTTATATACACACGGAAAAATTCCTAGACACTCTACAATAGCATGGAATATTAGAAAAACCTCACACTCATGCATGCTCAATTTAAGACATATTCACAGACTCTTAACTTAGTTAATTACAAGAATTCAAAATTAAGCTTTAATCACATCGAGTCAAATTCTAGAGCCTAGGTGTCTCTGACATGTTTAAAACACTTGCATGCTTCCGTCCTAATCACACTTGTGTCTTAAAATATAGCACATAACGAATGTCGGAACCATTAATTAGCTCGTGTTCAAAAAATCTAAACCTTTTGACTAAATTTCCCTTAAGGCGGTGTCATCCATCCATCATAAAGAACCGGTTTCTATCTGACTTTGGTTCAAAGGGACTATTCTCGGAAAAAGCAGAAAACAAAATCGAAACCCAAACAAAAAATTTAAAAATATAAACAACTTGCACAAATAATTACAAAAATAAATCCTTAACAAGCACAACACACAAACAATCACATCAACACGGCCACCGAAACACAATGTCACATTCAACCACTTAAGCACAAAGCCTGGCACAACACGGTCTTACTACACCGGCACTAACTACTCCCACTTCCCACACTTAGTCGAACACGTCACCGGTGTTCACATATCTGCAACTAAAAATACGGTTTGGGTGGTGTAACTCACGATCAATCAAATGTCAATCACTTCGCCAGTGCCAATGCCTCATCTCCCAGATCAGAATCTTCTCCGTCGTCTTCCTCTGACTCAATGTATGAGTCGTCCTAGGCAAATTTCCTCATCGGTGGGTACGTCGCCATCAGCTGGTTCTACGTCACGGGACCAACTGCATAAGCTCTTTCGGGCATGCTCATTAAACGGATAATCCATCTGTTTTGCCACAATTCATCCTCAGCGCAGACCTTCCACCAATCATGATTCTGACATCTGCAGTCCATACATTCGGGCCATGTATTGAGTCGTCGCATGTCGCTCGGCGAGAGTGTAAGCACGAGCCCGAATATGGTATTAGGTGCTTTTGTCTTAGTGACATCCAAAGCACCTTTGGTCAAATTGAGGAATGTAATCCGGGGCCTCCTCTTCAATCACAGTGGCCCCTGAGGAAAGTTGATAGAAGACCAACGAACCCATGCAGGTGCCCTTGATGAAGTACGGCTTTCTTCATTCTTGAAATAATCTTAGCTCCAACATTATCTCGATCCCTTTCATCCAATGCATATACCAAACAAACTCTGTCTCGGGTAAGCATGGTCATATGCACCGAGGATCGAGGCAAGTACACACTATCTTCAACCAAATCCTTGCTTCTATTTTTCATTTGGGAGTATGGTAATGTCACGCCACTGCAGGGGTATAGGCGGCACCTAGTGCCCCTATTAGGACACAATTTGCTAGAGATATTGAGCCTAAGCACATCGGTGCACAGGCGGCTCTAACTCGGATTCATGGAATCAACGGGCTATATAACGGGCCATCTGACCTGCGGCCGCGTGGGCCACCATTTTTGTACTATAATTTCAGTGAGTCATACTTATGTAGGGAAACCTATGCGGGTAGACAAGGAGACCGTGTTGTCTAGTTAGCTCAAACTCGATATAATGAATCTTGTGAATATCTCACGTGGCCGTCAAGGTCACCACTACTATACGAATACGGTATTTACATGGCCAATACAATCAACAACACTAAACATTAAACATACGCACGGCCCCACCGGCGAGCATGACCCAGCACGGGGAGATATATATACTGTCACAAGCCTCATGAATCTTGATAAAATGGTCGGGACGGGGCTGAGCCTACCCACTCTTGTACAACAAAGAAAGGAAATAGACCTCTAGTTGTCTAGCTCAGGATGACGGGTGATGACCGATGTTTATTTGGAATCACAGGGATCGGCTCCTCGTATGAGTACTGCGGGCAAGTAATGCGGCGCCCCAAACGGGCGTCGGTACCCTTTGGTCACAGGAGTATGCAAAGCCATGAACACATCCAAATAGAAACAACATAACTAGAAACTACGAATAGTAGGAAATATCACAGGCTATGCACGGGGCCAGTAGAATGCGGAATCGGGCTTTTGTGCGAGAATACGGCGGGTATACACATCGTCGTGGCGATCTGCTGTTTATCGGCTAATAAATAACATATATATACATATATATAACAAGCAAGGATGATACCAGCAGCCCCAATAGCGAGGAAGGGTGCCAACCAACAAACAATCTAATATACCCCTACCCGGGTCAAACCAGTCCAAAAATAAGTCACTCCACTCGTCTACTAACTACGAGCACCTCTGCGGCCCCTGGGTCTCCGGCTCCCGAGCTATGGCCTACGATATAAATAATTGTGTAAGGCCGGAGGACTCTGTGCTATGCTTGTAAGCTATTATGCGTATCATGTCATCCCTACGGGCATAGCGCTATGAGGTAAGCGCTACTTCTTGTTGTCCCGGCTGATATGGGAAGCCATCCATCTTCGTCCCCTCTGCGGACGGCATGCCCTCCTTGGAGTGATGTATCCCAGCCCCTCACGGTGGGTCCGGCACGATTACCCAGCCCGGGGGAGGCGAGGGACGCTCAAGGGTGCCCTCATAACACAAACAAGTCTCAACAATCAATAATCACATATAGCAAGCATGCTTGAATGAAAATACTAATACGTATTACGATTTCTCATTCTTGAACTCTTTTATGTATTATACTAATTACCATCTTGATTTATCTTTATTATATGGGATATTATCTGTATCGATATTACTTTACTAACTTTTATTTAAACATATATCATAATATTATAAACATGCTTGCTTAAAATCAAGCTCACGCTTGCTAAACTCATATTTTGTACTCAATTCTTGACTTAAGATTCTTTCTTCTATATTTCACGCTATCTCTTGTCTTGGATTACTAACTTGCCCAAGAAATTACTTTACATACCTTCGCTTGGATTTTAGACTAACTTAGTGACTTTCGGTCGGTCTTATTCTTCTCCCAATTGCATTCATATATATATCAATTAGAACTAAATACACTAATATTCTAGAACAAAACATCCTTTGATATATATATAGCCCAATTTGGCCATCAAGCACGATCGAAAGCTCATTATTTCTCGAAAGTCCAAAAGGGAGAAATACTCATTTTAAGGCTAGGAGTATATTGACACTAATTTGGAGCAATTCCACTTACCTTGGCTCACATTGGCACCAATGATTCTCGTAGGAATTTCACGAAAATAAACCGTAGAAATGCTCCTTGTAGCGCTAAATACCTCGGCATCAAAGTTAATTCGAGTTTGGACCGCATTTGACGGCGTAATCGGACGGAAATTATCAAAAAACCTTTATTCCTCTTCCTCTCTAATTTTTCTCTCTGTTTCTTGGAAATTATAAATTTAATCATTAAAACCGAAGTGGGAAGCCCTTATATAGTTGGGACCTATAAGTCGCATTCATGGAATACGATTTATAAATCGCATTTTGCCTTACGGCAGAGCTTGGAGCTTGTCTAGGTCTTTCCCGAGCCTTTTTTCTAGCATGGCATTCTAAAACTCTTAACCAACATGCGGAATGAGCCATCTACATGTCAAGATTTTACGTGGTGTAATAGTAAATGCTTGGAAGGGTGCGTATCAGGCTAACCCACGGCATATGAGGATACGGATGTCATCTTCGTCCCTTGCGGACGACGCCGCTACGACGCGTAGAGCGCGTAATCTACGCCCCTTGCGGGGCGGCGGCGACACGGCTATTAACCACAGGTGGTCACGGAAGCTATACGAGGTGTACTCCGGCCAAAAACAATACAAATTACGAAGCTCAAGTGACAACAACAACTAGACATATTAACATACCCTAACATGCTTTCTTTTGAGTTCATATTAGACTACTATCTGAAGAAACTAACTTGAAAGAAAATGCCTTAACATACCTCGTTCGTGTTTGCGATTAGCGAGTTTCGGCTCATTTTCAGCTGCCCTTCTCAAGCTTGTAATCCTTGTTACTTGGAATAATAGGGCTACTTTATCATTATACTCGAATAAAACGATAACTTATATATATATATACTAGCTTATACTTCACCTTATCGAAAGACGATCAAAAGCTCGTAATTTCTCGGGAATATAGAAGGGAGAAATACTTACTTTAGGCACGTGATCGTATTGACACTAGTTTTAAATAATTCCACCAACTTAGTCTCGGCGGGACGATGATTATTTGGGCGTATTTTATGAAAATAAGTCGTAGCGATGCTCTGCGCAACCTTATACTTCACTACCCGGAGTTAATTTAAATTTGGAAGGCGTTTAGCGGCGTAATCGAGATGATTTCCAAATGTTTTCCTCGGTTTCCTCTGATTACGTGAGAATATATGAATAATGATCTAACTTCTAAGTTTGAGGCCTTTATATACTTGAGGCGGTAGATAGGGCAATGTGGCACGCTACCGGTCGAGCCAATTTACGGGCGTGCCACTTTGGGTAACACGGAGGGCTTCTTCTTGCCCTTTTTCCCCTCTGGGCAACTTGGTTGACCTCATCGTGAAATCCAGGCTTTTCCTCGTTCGGCCTTTTCCAGGACCCTTTCCTGCGTATGTATGGCACTCTAGAACTCCTCAACCAGCATACGAATAGGCCAACTAAATATTAGAAACTTACGGGGTGTAACATCCTCCCCCTTTATGAACATTCATCCTCGAATGTGTTAACTTCTACTTACCAAGAACCTTAACCTTGCAATTACTTTTACGGAGAAAATTTAAATGAATCTCAACAAATATAGACTATCCAAAAATCCTGAAACCTTGAGCTCCATCACAGTGCCATACAATACTATAACGTTCACTTCAAAATAGATTGAAGTCAATCATCACATATAAATATATATAATGCAACTTATGAAACAACCACAAAAATATACCTCTAGCTGCACAATCGGCTAAGTCGAAATAGCACGAGGATATTTGATTTTCATATGCGTCCTCACGCCTCCCGAGTCATCTCCTCTCGGTTATTATTCCTCCACTGCTTACTTTAACGAAAGCAACATATTTAGTTCTTAGTCTGCGGATCTGTCGATCTAGATGGCTTTGGAGCTTCTTCATAAGCTAACTCCTCGGTGATTTGGACATCTTTGGTAGGACAATCAGGAGGGATCTCCTACACTTCCTCAGCATTGATACATGAAAAACTAGGTGAGCAATTCCTAGTGCGGAGGTAAATCAATTCATGGGTACTGTGGCCTATCCTTGTGAATCGATAAGGTCCAATAAACCTCGAGAGGCACAGAGCTTGCCTTTACTTTACCAAATGTCGTCACACCCTTTATCGGTGAAACCTTCGGGAATACCGAGTCACCCACATTAAACTCTAGGTTTTATCCGCCACTTTGCTCCAGCGTCAGATTTAAGCGGCTACGACGATCGGCGGATGTTCCACGATAAGCTTTACTTTCTTTTATGGCCCGATGAATAATATCTGGCTCAATCGTCTGGATTCTCCTACCTCAAACCAACCAGTGGAGACCTACACTTAGGCCATATAACGCTTCATAAGGCGACATTTGAATTGTTGAATGATAGCTGTTATTATAGGAAAATTCAATAAGCGGTAGATGTTCATCCCATTTCCCTCCAAAATCTAGCTCACACGCCCGTAACATATCCTCGATCGTCTGGATTGTACGTTTTCTGTCCATGCATGTCAGAGGATGGAAGGTTGTGCTCGAGTTAGCTTTGCGTCCCAGGCCCCTCACGAAAGAATGCCAAAATTTAGTTGTAAACTATGCCCCTCTGCTCCCGGAGAAAATTAGAAAAAACGGAACACCTGTGCAATCGGACTATTTCTCTAATATCTGGCTCAGCATAATCTTCGAGTGAAAGGTAGCCCTTCTTGGCGAAAGTGGTGATTTTGTCAACTTTTGTCAACAATTACCCAGGATAGAGATCATATTTACGCACAGTGCGAGGTAACCACACTACGAAATCCATATTAAATGCCTCCCATTTCCATAAAGGCACGGCTATATCTATGTTAGTCACATGGTTTCGATGTTCGGCTTTCACATGTTGTGATTAGGGCATTGAGCTACGAATCTGCTATCCCCTTTTTCATTCGACCCTTAAGTAATCTCTTTTTTATGTCATGGTATATTTTTGTCGAACTGGATGGAAAGTAATGGGCATAGTATACCTGCGCCCATAATTTCTTTGACGAATCTGCCGCGTCTCGGAACAGGGGCGATCCCTATATCTCAAGAAACTCCATCTTAAGTTACGGGAATGCTGTCACTTCCCCTGAACCCTATTTCTGGCCCGAACCAGGCTAGGATCTTCATCTTGTCGTTCTTTAGCTACCACCAATGATGACCTTTGCGGTATTCTAGATTACCGCTCCATTGTCCTCTGATTCTACTATACGAGAACGTCCCTAAGCTGTCTATTTGATGCAATTCTCGGTCAATTCCTCACAGCTTGAAATTTGTAAATATGCCGAGGGCTTCCCATGGATTTGCGACTAAGGGCATACGCTACGACATTGGCTCTTCCATGGTGATATAAAATATTCACATCATAATCCTTTAACGGCTCGATCGGTGACGGCTGTAGTTCAACTCTTTACGGGTGAAGATATCTGAGGCTTTGTGATCGAGTGAAAATATCTATGTGGACACCATACGGGTGGTGTCTCCATTTTCAAGGCATGAATCACGGCTAACTCCGAGGTCATGGTTACGGTAGTTCTTCTCATGCTTCTCATTGCTAGAAACACAGGGCAATCACACCTTACCATCTTAGAATCCAAACACATCTAACAACAGAAGCGTCTGATAGATTGCATAACATTTTGTTCCTTACGGCGGCCTTTAGCACACATGCGATGTCATCTTATCTTTAGTTCACAGCTCACGCTCGTATGCCTCGGTCAATGGAATTTTGTTGTCTTATAACGTCAATTTGGCTAAAGGTGCGGCTAAAGTGGAAAATCCTTCCCACGAACCTTACGATGCGTGGGCAAAATAGCATGCCCAGTGATACTTTATAACTTAGTGTTGCCTTGTTTATCTCTTATTTATATACATTCTCATGTGATTTTATGTAAATGTGAATACATACACTAACCAACATGATTAGTTCTTGTTTTTGTAGGTTTACAATGAATTTGAGGAACTATACATTGGGTTGGTGAAGTGGAGGCATGGAATCGGGATGGGCGCGAACGTCGGCAACGAGGGTGCGCGAAACAGCCCACATACGCGTTGGCCCAGCGTGCCCGCAGCGGGAGGCTGCGTGAACATGGCATGCCACGGCCCTAGCAGCGGCACCTGACGGCGTGTCCACTTGGCCACCAACGCGGACGGCTTACGCTTGCGGCCCATTTTGGTTTCTAGAAGTCCTCTGCGATGCCTCCATGTCACGGGGCATATTGGTATGCACTTTCAGTGACAGGAGATATTTCATGTCGGGAAAAATTTTAGACACCTCACTTTTACTATAAATAGGTCCACTTAACTCCTAAAGAGACACACGATCTTATTTTACGAAAACCACGAGAGAGGTCACGATGGTGATACGAAGAACCACCTAGGAATGAAGGGAGAAGTGGGAGAACTCACCTAGGGTTTGTCAAAATCCTCTTCTCTTCTACCAATTCTTGTTAGTAAGTTACTTTAACAACATTTTCTTGTAATTATACGAACATGAGTGGCTAGAACCCTTCCTCTAGGGTTGAAGCCACAAGATATGATTGTAATTTTGCGATTTTGTTTTGGAATTAAGTTATTGATTGTTGTTTTGTCTTGCATTACGGATTATTGGTTATTTTTAATGATTGATCACCATGAAAACATACACGTTAAACAGTGGCACATGCTTGAGGAAGCATTTACCTAGGTCGGAACATGAGAATGTAAGGAGCATGATTGTATCTCACGATATAATTTGTGTTAGGATAGAAATATACCTAATGCCTTGCTTGGTTGATAAACGGGATTATTTAGAGACCGATTTAGAATTATCACATCACCCCTCAAAGAAGTAGTTGTGAGGCTAAGTTGAGTTAAATGATTAGGTGCACGAGTCCCTACTCATTTCCACGTAAACCACGTCACGTAATTAATTGCCCATGCAGACTAAATTAGCATCACGCTCACAATGATGCGGTGAGGCTAGTTTGTCGTGTTTAGAGGCTCGATAGGCCATAAACATGCAATTCTAATTATGTGAGACAACAATTTGATAGTTTCATACTTAAACCATTGCAAATTGTAGTATCGCATGTTTATCTGGCTTTAACTCTACGTTGCTCTAGGTGAATTCGAGTATTTCATTGACCAAAACTAGACTTAATTCAACCTTTTCGAAAGCTTCTATACTCGCGCTTGCATTATTTAATGCTACATTGAACTTGATAGTTAAGTGAATTGGTCCGGTCCACATTAAGGGTTCGACATTTCGATTCTTAAAAAGAGCCACTATATTACTTACGACGTCACACTTCGAGGTCGTCAAGTTTTGGCGCGGGTGCGAAGTGGACTTAGCTAGGATTTATTCAATTTGTGTTTGTTTTTTTGTGTGATTTTAAATTTTCTTAAGTATTTGAAAAAAAATTATCAGTTTTAGATTTATTTTATTTTTAGTTTTTGATCTGATACACTTCTTAACATGACATCATGGAATATAAATGGGTTAAATGGTGGATACTCTTACTTTGATGGAGTCTTATGCGAATTGCGGGAGGACCCCACTTGTGGCGACAACGTAACACGTGCAATATATGTGAGGGTCAAGATGGCCATTGGGATGGCTGTCGAATGCATACTCCATCTGACCCCACACTATGATCCTTCTGTTGTTTCTTTGAATATAGGCATGATGAAAATGAGGACTTGGGACCTTAGCTCGAATAGAAGACATGCTAAGCAGTCTTGAGCAAATAAAGCCAAATGAAGGAGCGATGGAAACGATGAAAATTCATCTAGAAGAGAATGGAGAGGCTACGGAAAGGATGAGCGTCAAAGTCGGGAGATGATGGGCGAGTGAAGCTTGTGGTAAATTGCGGGTAACGGTTTAGGCGATGCGCAAGGAAGACTACAAGAAGAAGACAAGGGTGAATTTTGGATGAAGCCCAACAATTAGAATCTCTTGAGTATCCAAGTGATGGGCTCACACTTTTGGAAAATCCATTCGTGGAAGAAGAGATAGAGTATCCCCGATTGGCTAATGGAGAGATAGATGTTGATGCGGGAAGGTGTACAAGTAAGGAAGTCGAAGCACGTGCGATTTCGGGTCGAGGTGTATTGGACCCCTCAAAGCATTTTCGACATTGAGTTTGGTTGACAACATAGAAATAAAGTCTTCTACCAAGCTTGTGGAGAAAGATCTTGAGGAGGAGCAGGCCAGTATATTCCCGAAATTTATTTGATTCCAATAGACAAAATGACTTTACTTACTTAAGAAGTCGATAAATGCCAAGGCAACATCTCTTTGCTTGGTCCTTACAATTTTCACCACCCCAAGGAGCATAAGAGAAAATTAGAAGAAATTAAGGGTGAGATTCATATCCTCAAGGTGGAGGAAAAAGTGGTGAAACTTGATGCGTCGTGCGCGTAAATTTAGCGCTTCTTGGGAGGCAACCCAGGGTTCCATAGGTACCATTTTAATTTCTTGCATTTGTGTTGATTTTATTTATTTTTCATCTTGTGTTGTTTTTGGTGGAAGTTAGGCACGGATGGAGGGAAGTATAGTACCCTTGGAGGAGGGAAGCTAACAAGCATGGAAGAGAAAAAGTGTGGGGTCAAACACCCACCTAGGAGAACTTGAAGAAAAGCATGCTTTTAGCTTGGCATAGAGGCTCGGGAGTATTTCTCATCCTTTAAATGTTAATTTGATGCTATGAGGACATAGCATGATTCAAGTGTGGGGTGAGGGAAATTTCAAAATTCTTGTGCTTAACGATTTTTGGTGAATGTAATGCTTGTGAGAAATTTGTGAAATTTGAAAAAACAAATTACATGAGTCAAGCATGAATTCATAACCGGGTTAGTTTTTCTTTTAGGGTTTCTTTTCAGAGGCCCGGGGTCTTTGAACCGAAGAATATTATTTTCTTTATGTATATAATGTTTTAGTCATCGTTAGGGACTGTTTCCAACAATGGATGGATGATGACCGTCGAGGAAAAATTAGTCAATAGGTTTTGGTTTGAACTCGTAGCTAAGCCGATGCATTTAGGTATTCTTGTTATGTGCTATACATGGTTGTAGATGCAAGTATGTTCGGTGTTGAAGCATGCAAGTGTATAACTTTGTGTGAGACACTTAGGCTCTTGAATTTGACTGATATGATTGAAGCTTAGTGCCGAATTCTTGTGATGGATTTGAGTTAAGAGTCTTGAATGTGTCCGGAATTGAGCATGTGCCATGAGTGTGTAAGGTTTTGAGTATTTTGTGCTATTGTGGAGTGTCTAGGAGCATGCAAATTGTGTGTTTATAAAAGCCTTGAAATGAAGGATGTGAATTGTAGGAAATGATTTAGGCATTTCTTTGAATGAACCTAAATGTTATCCCTCACTTTACCTATCTTGAATAATTAATCCTAGTTAGCCCCATTGAGCCTTGAGCCTATTCTTTATTAATTTTGCAACGCAAAGCTTAATTCTTTTTCTTTCATTGAGCCTTGAGCTTGATCCAAAACTCCTAAGCGCTTAAAGGAAAAATCAGAAAGAGTGAAGGAGTGAGGAAGAATGAAAAAGAAGGAAAAGTAGCGATTGGTAAAAGTGAGAAAGGTCAAGGGTGCACTAACGAAAATGGTTGATTATTAGTAGGGGTAAGAAAACATAATAATTAAAAGTTATTTATAGAACTCCTTACTACTAAGCTAAGAGTGCCTAAAGAAATGGGGAAAACAAAAGAGGAAAAAGGAAAGCTAAAAAGAGATAAAGGTGAAGTAAGAGAAGGGAAGCTCGTGATGAGGGCGTGATGTATTAAAAGCGCTTAGGGAAGTTAGTCACTATTCTTGCGAATAGTACCTACATGATCCCTTAGCTACATTTACAACCTAAAAAGTCTACCATACATCCTTAAATTACTGGAATAAAACACTAAGGTTAAACATGGGTTATTACATGATGCATGTAGATTCTTTGGGAGAGTGAGCGTTATTCTATTTGTGTACCCACACATGTTGTGATTTTAAAACAAAAATTGCGTGTGAAAGTAAGGTAACTCTCTTTCCGTGAGGGCACATGTTGAATGAAGGATATAATTCATGTGGGATTTCTTAACTAGTTGATTTGCGTGAGTTTGCTAAGATTGAAGTCGATTCTTGAGGTTAGGAAGTCTTAAACGGGTTGTATTTCATTTCAATGATCAAATCGTGCATGCTCTAGTTTTAGCTTGTCATCTTAATTAATCATTATAGCCTTAGCTTGAATTATCTTGCAAAATTAGTTATGTGTAGAGTCTTCATTTGCATGAGATGTAAAGGGTTGTTCGAGGACGAACAAGGCTTTAAGTGTGGGGTATTAGGTGATCGTGGGCAAAATGGCATGCCCAAGTGATACTTTATAACTTAGTGTTTGCCTTGTTTATCTACTTATTTATACATTCTCTCATGTGATTTTATGTAAATGTGAATACATACACTAACCAACATGATTAGTTCTTGTTTTGTAGGTTTACAATGAATTTGAGGAACTACTCGGTAGGTTGGTGAATGGAGGCATGGAATCGGAAGAGGCGCGAACGTCGGCAAGGAGGGTGCGCAAACAGTCCACCTTGCACGTTGGCAGTGCCAAGGCGGCGGTACACGCGACCGCTGGCGTGCCACAGCCTAACGCGGCGCACAAGCGTGTCACACTACACGCGGACAACACGCAGCGTGTTTGGTTTCCTGAAGGCCTACGCGATGCCTCTGTGTCACGGAGGCATATTGGCGCGATACACTCTGTGACAAGGCTATTTCATCACGGAATAATTTTGGAGCACCTCACATTTACTATAAATAGGTCCCTTAACTCCTAAAAGAGACACGATCTTATTTTTCGAAAACCACGAGAGAGGTCACGATGGTATTACGAAGAACCACCTAGGAATGAAGGGAGAAGTGGGAGAACTCACCTAGGGTTTGTCAAAATCCTCTTCTCTTCTACAATTCTTGTTAGTAAGTTACTTTAACAACTTTCTTGTAATTATACGAACATGAGTGGCTAGAACCCTTCCTCTTGGGTTGAAGCCACAAGATATGATTGTGATTTTGCGTTTTATTTTGGAATTAAGTTATTGATTGTTGTTATTATTTGTATTGCATTACGGATTATTGGTTGTTTTTATGATTGATCACCATGAAAATATACCACGTTAAAAAAGCAGGCATATGCTTGAGAAGCATTTACCTAGAGTCGAGAACATGAGAATGTATGGGCATGATTGTATCTCACGATATAATTTGTGTTAGGATAGAAATATACCTAATGCCTTGCTTGGTTGATAAACGGGATTATTTAGAGACCGATTTAGAATTATCACATCACCCCTCAAAGAAGTAGTTGTGAGGCTAAGTTGAGTTAAATGATTAGGTGCACGAGAGTCCTTTTCCATGTAAACCACATCACGTAATTAATTTCCACAAACTAGAATTAGCATCCTCGCTCACAATGATGCGGTGAGGCTGGTTTGTCGTGTTTAGAGTCTCAAGGCCATAAACATGCAAATCTAATTATGTGAGACAACAGTGATAGTTTCATACTTAAACCATTGCAAATCGTAGTATCGCATGATTATGCGGTTTAACTCTATGTTGCTCCTAGAGTGAATTGAGAGTATTTACGTTGACCAAAACTAGACTTAATTCAACCTTTTCGAAAACTTCTATACTCGCGCTTGCGGTATTTAATATCACACACAGTCTTGATAGTTACTGAATTGGTCTAGTCCTGTGGGTTCGATACCTTGCTTTAAAGAGCCACTATATTACTTGCGACCCGTACACTTGCGGGAGTCGTCACCAACTCTATAATACCGGCTAACCCTAGGAGACTACATACCTCGGTGAGTGGTAGGTCTAAGGCCACATGTTTTCTTGCCTCTATCTTATGCATATCTACCTATATACCGGCATACGACACAATATGGCCCAAAGGCTACGGTGAAGCCCGAATTCATTTAGAAAACGTCGCATATAGTTAGCGATCTCTAAAAATACGAACCTTTGTCAGTAGATGTTCACAGTGATCTTCCTCTAAGCGGGAATACACTAGAGATATCATCGATAAATACTATCACGAAGACGAGTCCGGTATGGTCTAAAAATGTTGTTCATCGGGTCCATAAACAGGGGCATTTGTCAATCTAAGGACATGACTAGAAATTCAAAGTGGCCATAGGCGGTCTTGAAGGAAGTCTTTGGAATATCTCTTTCACACGAACAGTCTGATGATATCGACCTTAAGTCAATCTTTGAAAAATGCCTCGCTCACATGGCTAATCAAACAAATTCGTCTATTAAGGAGCGGGTACTTATTCTTGATGAGCTTTATTCGAATTTAGATAATCTATACACATACGGAGGGCCGTTCTTCTTCCTCACGAAACCGAGCTGGCGCACCCCTTGGTGAGGTACTACGTCTGATAAATCCCTTGTCTAGAAAGTCCTTTAATTGTTCCTTTAGTTCTCTAAGTTGTAGGAGCCATCCGATATGGAGGAATAGATATAGGTTGAGTGCATGGTAATAGATCAATTGAAAAATCAATTTCCCTTTCCGGGGAATACCAAGAAGCTAAATCCGGAAATACATCGGGAAATTTATTAACCCGCTGGAATAGGCGAAGGGTCGGAGGCTGCCGGGCATTCGAACTCGACAATATGATAAATGCACCTTTTGCTATCAATTTTTCTTGCCCAGAAGATAGGAAATAAACCTACCTTTTGGCGTGGGTATACTACCTTTCCACTCCCCGTCTTGCCTCCTTTATAAAGTGGAATCGGACAATCTTGGTCCAACATTCCAACATTGGCATAGCATGGGCTAGACAATCTATACCACGCTAATGGCATCAAATCAACCATTTCTAGTTACATCCAAGTCTGACGGCAACCTCTGTACCTCCCGATAGACCCTTCGCTATAATAGAGTCACCAACGGGTGTAGACAACGAAAGGTCGCCGAAGCAATTAGACATAATGCTAAACTTTTGAGCCACTAACGGTGTAACACTTAGGATAGGTGGATCCTAGATCTATCAACACATAAGTAGGTAGAGAGCAAATGTTTAGCATGACACATGTCACAACATTTGGAGACGCTGCAAATATTGGCCAGTAGTGCATAAGTACGATGCAGTGACACAGGCAGGCTGACTGCCTCGGACTCTGTGGCCCGAGGGCCTATGTCTGCCAGGGGATCTTGGGCTCGTAATCCTGCCCAGAGGACCTGTCAGTTCGATCCAGGTCACCACGACCTAGTGGACAATTCTCATCTAGTGACCCTCACGTCACAAATGTAGCATGTTGTGGAACCATGCACATGCTCAGTTACGTATTCGCAAATAGGGCAAAGTGGTATTGTAAACCCACTCTTGCTCCCTCCCCTCTGCTATTGGAGCCCTCACGCTCATGAACCTTCGCGGGCTGCCTTCCCTCGGCGGCCTAAGGCACGCTCCTCTGCGCGCATTGCGGTGGGAGACGGGTCTAGGCGGCCTATCGATAAGCGTGGCCTAGGTCCTCACGGGACTCCTCCTATAATTCACCCGGTCTTTCCTACGGCCTTTGCTTCTGACTTGTCCTCCTAATCTCCTATTGCCGTTGTATGATACCACCGATATTCGCCAAATCACGCACGCGGGCGTATCCATATCCTGCCATGATGTACTGTGATACGGTCTCAGCATAATGCAGGTTTAGCCCTATAATAAAGCGAGTGTACAGGATGGCATTGTGTTCACAAAAGCTGGCGCATATCGATACAAGGAATAAAACCGCATGGCATATTCACGGACACTCATCGACCCACACTCAAGTTTAGGCCCAGTCAACAGAGACTGTCGAATCTCCGCGGTAGGTAATGATCAAGAAAAGCCTTTAGAAGTTTGGGCCAAGTCGGAGGAAACATCCCTCAGTCGAGACCTTTCCCAACTCTTATACGGCCACGCGATGTCCGTGCTTGAGAATACCGCCAGCTCAACCAAGCTCTATGGGTGTAGCATGCATCACCACGAAAATCCTCAGCTCTGGTCTAGAAGTCACGAGGGTCCTCGGTCCCGTCTGTCCACATGGTGCGGGGGGACTTAGTGCTAGAAATCTAGGACCCTCGAGCTACGAGGCCCTCCTAAAGTTACCTTTAGCCAAAATTGCTTTGGCGGACGGCGGCCATTATACGGGCTAGCATAACCACTTAGTGCTCCTAACCTCCCTGAGTCGTTTGTAGATGCCGGGTATAGAAACTACCGGAGCGGTGCGTGCAGGCCATCCCAGAGTGGCTCTGAGAGTGGTGGAAGCTGTTGGGGGAGTCGAGATGATACCTCGTATCGTCCTCGGGTCCGGGCGATTCGGCCCAGAGGCTCGGAGCACCACTGTTGGTGCCCCTCCTTTCTTCCATCCCTGGCCTCCTTGCCTTTCATAGGGTGTCGTTGGTAGACATCTCTCTATAAAAAGAATATAATGAGCTTAGGGACTCAACCCTATATTGTACAGCTCTGACACGGCGAATAAGAAGAAGAGTAACCATCCTAGCATACCTTACGGCCTCTGCAACACAAAGTATGTGGTGCACAACATCCATAGACAAGACTTACGCACGGCAGACTCACTTGAGATCACGACCTTCTTTGATACCAAGTTTGTCACGCCCGCCTTGGGAGGCACTTGAGGCGACATCGGAGTGCCCTACTAGGACACGAGCTAGCGAGCGGCCTAAGCCTAAGCACCTATGGTGCGGGCGGCTCTAACTCTGAAGTCAAGAAAACAACGGGCTATATAGCGGACATAAATACAACTCTGGCCGACAAGGCTATAGCATATATATGAAAATAAAACGGCTAACTAGAGACAAACAATCATAGGGAGTCATGCGGGCGACAAGGCCACCATGATATCTAGTATAAGCGAAAAGTAAATCGGATGCTAAAGCTGACCCATGGCCAAGCAAGGCCTCTAATCAACAATTACTTGAGGCCCCACCACGGCCAGCACATAATCTAAAACATATATGGGCCCCACCACGGTTGATATCATCTAACTTACGAGGCAAGCCTCTAGGAGTAATAAGATGGCGAGACGGGGCCCAGGCCTGCCCATACTGTAAAAACAAAAGTAAACCTCTATCACACCGGCTCCGAGAAGAAAGGGAGGCGCGGCTGCTGCGAGTCATTGGAACTACGGGGACCTACTCTTCGTCTATCACTTTGCCCCACAGGCCAAGTATCTGACTCCCAAGGAATAGGGCGTCGGTACAACGGAGTGCGAGATATGTAAAGCCGAGTAACTTTAAATGACTAAAGTAAGGAAATAGAGCCGACAATAACTTAAGTAAAGAAAACTGGACTAAAGATGACTAAAGTAGTGAAATCAAGACTAAACATAAGCTGTAATAAGGAGGGTATAGGGTTCATACTTGACAAACGAGGAGTCTCTTGTCAACTATCGGTAATTAAAGCGAAACGCAAACCTTACTGGCCATAAGCCCAGAAGATTTGTCAGCCTGAGAATAACCCAGGGCCCCACATTAGCCACTAGTGAGTACACCTCGTCCCTATATACCCCTATCCGAGGTCATGTGGGTCAACTACCGGTTATAAGCGTCACGTCGGTCACTGAAAGGTGCCACTTAGCCCAGGCCCTTTCGGCCACATTTGTAGTTATTATGCGAGTCAGAGGACTCACGATATCACCAGGCGTAAATGCCGTGGGTGCGTATAAGGCCAACCATGGCATATGAGGATCTAGATCCCCATCTTCGTCCCTTGCGGATGGCATGCCACTACGCAGAGCGACGTAATCTGCGCCACTTCGGGCGACGACACAACTATTAACCCACGGGTGGTCACGGAAATATACGGAGTGTATACATTAAAATAATACAAATTAGAGCCTCGACTAACAACAACAACTAGACATGATAACATACCCCTAACATGCCTTTCTTAAAGTTCATATTGGACTACTATGCCGAAGAAACTAACTTGCCAAAAGAAAATGCCTTAACATACCTCGTTATTTGTTTATGTCGATTAACTACTTGAGTTTCAACTCGTGTTAAGCTACCACTTCTCAACTATAATCATATTAACGGAAGAATGGGGCTACTTTATTACTATACTCGAATAAAATGATAACTTTATATACTTATATATATATCCCGACTATACTTCAACTTATCGTAAGACGATCAAAAACTTCGTAATTTCTAGAATCTAGAAGGGAGAAATACTTACTTTAGGAACGTGATCGTATTGACACTAGTTTTAAATAATTCCACCAACTTGGGCTCGGTGGAGACTGACAGTGGGCTTATTTTATGAAAATAACTCATGGCGATGCTCTCTGCGGCCATATACTTCATTACCGGAGTTAATTTAGATTTGGACGGAATTTAGCGGGCGTAATCGGATGATTTCAAATGTTTTCATGGTTTCTCTTGTTTTGGCTGAGAAATATATGAATAATGATCTAACTTCTAAGTTTGAGGCCTTTATATACTTGAGGCGGCGGGGACGGAGACAACGTGTACCCAGTGCTTAGTCACGCCGATTTACGGGCGTGCCATGCCGGGCAACGCGGGCCAGGCTACTCGGGCCCACTTTGGGTAGCGCGGAGGGGGCTGCTCCACTGCCACTTTGCCCCCTGGGCAACTTGGTTGGGCCTCCTCATTGAAATCGACTTTGCACTCATTGGCCTTTCACAGAGGCCACCCTTTCCTCGTCTGTTTGGCACTCCTGAAACTCTCAGCCAACATAAGAATAGGCCGACTAAATGTTGAAACTTACATGAGATTGTAACAACTATCATCATAATTTATTCTTCTCTATAAATTTATAACCCAGATTTAAAGCTTATATGTTTGAATATCCAAGCCAAACATATATATACTATGGCCTCTAGATCGAAACTAAAGTGTAAAACATATATTTGAAGGAATGACTACAAAGAGTGTGCAAATAAGAAACATATAGGAACTCAGTCTCAAACCAGAGAAAACTACAAAATTTAAACTACTAACAAATAATAAGAATAAAATTAGAATAACACGACTCATCTTAAATATTTATATTCTTTATTTAAGAAGTATCTATTTTTACTGTTCTAACTTTCGACATATAACATTCTCAAACATGTTTGATTTCAAATTGGGGAAAAAAAATTTAAACTATTTATATATAAATCCAAATGAAGAACAAAAAGATAATATTTCAATACCCGATCAAAAGAATAAAAATGAAAATATAAAGTAATTACGTTATATCTACCTTATGTCTATCTAATATGATGAAAACAATATCTATGAAGGGTTTTTAAAGCCGATTATGTCGTCAATCAAAATAATTTTAAGAGCATTTTTGACCCAAAAGTATTAATAAAATAAAAAAATCACAATATAATAATATTTTATTTGTATAAGCCAAATTAGTCTTACTTAATCCCACCTACCAAATTAAAAATATTTTTAATAAATCAAGCTTTAATATTGGCTAAAAGAAGTGAGAATTGTGATGAGAAAATGTGAAATTTAATTTTCAAGAAAGAGGAATTAAACGGTAGAAACTCTTCACGGGAGAGAGGAAGTCATATGACTTTTCTTCCTTGGCACAGGTTTTATAAAATAAAGAAATAGGGTATTAAAAAAAAGAATGTGATTGTGCAATGAAAATCATGACGTGCTTGAGATTCTCTCTTCAACTAATTATTTTTTTTTAAAAAGTGTGGAATAAAATTAGAGGGAATGTTAAGCACCTCATATAATCTTTTAAAGATGTGTTCGATAGGGAGAAATGTAATACTCCGGAAGTGCTTAGGAGTAGATCCGGGAAGCTAAAAAATAAAATACAAAAATTAGAAAAAAGGTTGCGAGCGATGGAATTTGCTTTGACAGTGGTAAGTAACCACGGACTCATTGTTTGTGGTCGTGGGTTCGGGAGTTCGGATGTCGAGGAAAAAATGGTTGGTCCCGACGACTCGTTATGAGGAACAACGAACCGTCGTGAGTAATTAAGAGTAGTGAGAGTCGGCCCGGATCGCGGAGTAACTGCGGGTGTTACAACGGCCCATTGTGAGGAACAACGGTCCATTGTTGCTTGATCGTGGAAGGGGCATGGACTTTCTAGGTGGAACAACGGTGGGAACTACGACACTGTTGAAGCTTATAGTGAGTCGTGGTAGAGGATCCGTGGAATAGGTGTGCGAGTATCGGAAGAAGGAACCAACGACAGAAAGACGGTCTGTTGAAGCTTAGGACAATCAAATCTTTGTGTGTTCGTGAGTACGATTACGAGAATGGGCTTTCACAGTGTTTTCCAGCGAGAAGACGGGGCGGGCGGTGGGTGGGTTTCACGGCCGCGTTGGTACCCTCGTGGGTTCCATCGACTAGATTTTAGGGCAAGTTCATTAAGGGTATTTTCGATTTTTTCATTCTTTTAGACCCTCATTCCGTCGTTTTGGATATTTAATGAGTGTGATAATATGAGTTAAGTCATTTATGCATGCTTATTCTCATGTAAGAACTTTTAGAATTTTTGGAGATCGAGTCTTTGTAAGAACTTTAGAGAGATTTTTGGGAGATTCAAGGTCTTCTTCCCCAAGTTTCCATCAATTTCTTTGTGGGTATTCAAGGAACTTTGAGTCAATCCATCTCTAGGTATATAGGGTTTTAATGGGTGTATTCCTTCCACACCCATGCCCAATTCCTATAAATTAGTGTTAAATTATGCATAATCAATTATGGGATTTTGATCAATTGTATGATTCTTCAATCTCTACATATGGGTATGATTAGATTAAGACTATATTGATGATTTACAAAGCTTTGGAGAATTCTAATTTATTTTCTCTTATAAAAATTATTCTTTTAGAAAAAATTGAATCGAAAACGTTCATGGATGAATAGTTCATAGAAGAGGTGATTTGTGATACGTGCGTGATGATGATGAAATAAATAACGAAAGCATGTTTCTAACCCTACCCATGATCGTATTGATTCTTTCAAAGTGAATTGAATGAACCCATGTATGATAGAGTTTTGGGTGATGCCCACATAATGTTTTAAAGTAATGTTTTTCCCCGACATAAGCTTACCACATGGTTTGAGGTGAATTTTCCTCAACTCTTATTATAAATTCTAGCTTGTGGTATGTTTTGAAGTAAAGCCTCTTATATGCATGAAATTATAATTGGGATGTGTGTCACTATAAGCTTTGTCGGTAGACAATGTTAAGCTTCATTTACATATAATGTTGAGTCTATGCATGATGTTATTATGAGCTTTGTCAATAGACAATGTTGTGCTTCGTTTCATACGATGTTAATTTATGCATGATTTCATATTGAGCTTCGTCATTAGATGATGTTGAGCTTCTTCAATTGACGATGTTGAGCTTTGTTATATACGATGTCGAGCATTGCATGTTTTGGAGAAGAGTCTAGCACTGAGCGGGTTAAGGGTCGACTACCCTATGCCCCAGAACTACGCACCAACGTAGGTTGATACTTATAAATTATTGGGACCTCCCTTGTGAGCTATCCCCGGCTGATTGTCCCTTGAGCTTGATAGCATCCATCGCCCTGGCAAGGTTATGGACGGCTCTTCCCATTCAAGTGTGATAGTTGGGACCACGAAAGCTCTATCATGGTATGTTGGTTAAGTGAAGAGTCTCCCACTGTCTATATCTTCCAGATTTGCATTTTTTATTACTCATGATGGTTACCTTGTGCATGCATGTTCTAAAAGTAAGGTTTGACTCATTGTTTAGCTTTTGATATAAATGTTATGTTCATCTTTGAGTCATTGCAGTCATGGTGTTGTAAAGCTAAGCATGATCATGTATACTATAAGTATGATTTCATAATGAACGCATGTGGTATTCTTCTTATCCTTAAAATCTTTTGGATATATGTTTGACTTGCTCAAAGTCATCAGAAATCATATGCTGATGTGAGGAGAAGAGATTTGGATTTTGAGGTGGATGATTGGGTATTTCTAAAGGTATCTTCCATGAAGGGAGTAATGCGGTTTGAAAAGAAAGGGAAACTCAGTCCCCACTATGTTGGTCCCTACCCGGTTGTGGGGAGAGTTGGTAAGGCGGCGTATGAGTTGGACTTGTCATCGGAGTTGTCCTCAGTTCATCCCGTTTTTCATGTGTCACTTTTGAAGAAGTGTTTGGGTGACCCAGCCTTGGTAGTTTCGGTAGACAGCATTGGAGTGAAAGACAACCTCAGTTATAAAGAAATTCCCGTTAAAATCTTGGATTATCAGGTTCAAAAGTTGAGAAACAAGGAAGTAGATTCAGCTAAGGTCTTATGGAGAAATCAGCATGTTGAGGGAGCTACATGGGAAGCCGAAGCGGACATGATGGCTAGATATCCACATTTGTTTTCTATCGGCTCGGTTCTGCCTTAAGGTATCAGTTCTACCCTATGATCCCATTTAGTTTTCATGTTCAGTTCATGTGTGCAAGTTTCTTTTATGTGTATGGATGTGTGTGTGAGGTATGAGATCACTTCAGCTATGTGGTTTTATTCGGAGGTAGTCATTCCGTGAAACTTCAATTAAAATTATCAGTATATACCTATGATAAATTGTATGTTTCTGTTTGTTGCTTGTTTCCTACATTCGAGGACGAATGTTCCCAAGGGGAAGATATTGTAATACCTCGAAAGTGCTTAGGAGTAGACCCGGGAAGCTAAAATGCAAAACTGCTGAAAATTGGGAAAAAGGTTGCAGAACGACAGGTACAACGACCCATGGTAAGTAACCACGGACCGTCGTTGTGGTTGTGCGTTCAGGAGTTCAGGTTTAAGGGGGAAACAACAGTTGATTCGATGACCCGTTGTAAGGAACAACAAGTCGTCATTGTGGTCGTGGTAAGGAGTCAACCCAGATGGCAGAAGTAACAACGGGTGTTACCACGGCCCATCGTGAGGAACAACGGTCCATTGTTAGCAGACTTGGAAGGACTGTGGACTTTCGCGGTGGAGACGACGGGTAGGAACCACGACCCTTTGAAGCTTACAATGAGTCGTGGTGAGGATCATGGAATAGGTGTGCAGAGTTTCATAAGAAGGAAACAACAACCAAAGGAACGGTCCGTTGAAGCTTAGGGCGATTCGTCCTATGTGTCCGTGGTACGATTCCGAGAATGGCTTGCTGCAGTGTTTTCAACGGGAAGGCAGGATGGGCCGTGGGTGGGTTCCACGACCCGTTGGTACACTTGTGGGTTCCATCCGGCCAGATTTCAGGGCAGGTTCATTAAGGCTATTTTCAATTTTTTCACGCTTTTAGACCCTAAACTACGTCGTTTTGGATATTTTCTAAGTGTGATAAGATGAGTTAAGTCCTTTATGTATGCCCATTCTCATGCAAGAACTTTAGAGATATTCAAGGTCTTCTTCTCCAAGTTTTCATCAATTTCTTTATGGGTATTCAAGAAACTTTGAGTCAATCCATTTTCAAGTATGTAGGGTTTTAATGGGTGTCTTCCTTCCACACCCATGCCCAATTCCTATCAATTAGTGTTAAATTATGAATAATCAATTATGGGGTTTTGATCAATNTGATCAATTGTATGATTCTTCTATCTCTACACATGGGTATGATTAGATTATGACTATATTGATGATTTACAAGACTTGGACAGATTCTAATTTATTTTCTCTTATAAAAATTGTTTTTTTAGAAAAAAAATTGAATCTAAAACGTCCATGGATAAATAGTTCATAGAAGAGGTGATTTGTGATACGTGTTTGATGATGATGAAATAAATAACGAAAGCATATTTCTAACCCTACCCATGATCGTATTGATTCTTTCAAAGTGAATTGAATGAACCCAAGTATGATAGAGTTTTGGGTGATGCCCGCATAATGTTTTAAAGTAATGTTTTTCCCCGACATAAGCTTACCACATGGTTTGAGGTGAAATTTCCTCAACTCTTATTATAAATTCTAGCTTGTGGTATGTTTCGAAGTAAAGCCTCCTATATGCATGAAATCGTAATTGGGATGTGTGTCACTATAAGCTTTGTCGGTAGACAATGTTAAGCTTCATTTACATATGATGTTGAGTCTATGCATGATGTTATTATGAGCTTTGTCAATAGACAATGTTGAGCTTTGTTTCATACGATGTTGAGTTATGCATGATTTCATATTGAGCTTCGTCATTAGACGATGTTGAGCTTCGTCAATTGATGATGTTGAGCTTTGTTATATATGATGTAGAGCATTGCATGTTTTAGGAGAAGAGTCTAGTACCGAGTGGGTTAAGGATCGACTATCCTATGCTCCAGAACTACGCGTCAACCTAGGTTGATACTTATAAATTATTGGGACCTCCCTTGTGAGCTATCCCTGGACTATTGGCCCTTGAGCTTGATATCGATATCTTGGTAGCGTTCATCACCCTGGCAAGGTTATGGACGGCTCTTCCCACTTGAGTGTGATAGTTGGGACCGCGTAAGCTCTATCGTGGTATGTCGGTTAAGTGACGAGTCTCCCACTGTCTATATCTTCCAGATTTGCATTTCTATTACTCATGATGGTTACCTTGTGCATGCATGTTCTAAAAGTAAGGTTTGACTCATTGTTCAGCTTTTGATATAAATGTTATGTTCAGCTTTGAGTCATTCGAGCCAGTCGTGGTATTGTAAAGCTAAGCATGATCATGTATACTATGAGTATGATTTCATAACGAATGCATGTGGTCTTCTTCTTATCCTTAAAAGCTTTTGGATATATGTATGACTTGCTTTAAGAGATTTACATTATTTTTGCGGTTTTACTTACTTTGCATACTCGGTGCATTCCACGTACTGACCGTATAATTTCTATGTTGTATCGTTTCATGATACAGGATCCAGATGTCAAGCTCGTCCTCATCCTTAGTCCATCTCAGCTTACACTATCAGCTCATTGGTGAGTCCTCATGTTCTGAGGGTTGTTTGATATACTTTTATGTTATCTTGAGTTTCAGTACTGTTCTGGTTAGTTGGGGATATTGTCCCATCAACTCATCGTATGTAGTAGAGGCTTTCAGACTAGTATGTAGTACTCAGCTTTTGTATACGTCCATTATTTCTTGATGTTATGTTATGGTTACGTTTTCGGTATGTATATATGATTATCATTCCGCTTATTTGAATGAGAAGAGTTGTATGCATGAGCCATGGGTCGACTTGGGGTCCCTCGGGGTCCCTTGTCCCGTGTCTACAATCTGGGCCTCCGTTCGGGTTGTGACAAGAAAAATATTTTTCAAGAAATGCTTTTCTATTTTTTCATGTTCGGTTGGTTAAAATTTTTTGAGAACTTTTTTTTATGAAAACAAGTTCCTTAAAATTGAAAAAATTGACTTTCATAGTGGAAGTNGTGGAAGTAGGAAAAATAAGTTTCACAAGTGACATTTCATATGGATTATGTTTTACTCACGCTCAAACATATCTCATCTTCAACCCTACAGAGGCAAACCCAAAATTTAAAGATTATGGGGCACTGCCAAAGACGAATGCCGTTTCGTCAACGCAGTACGCGCGACATCGACACAAATTTATCAAAAAATATTGTTAAACAAGTATAAAATTAAAGGTATCTTAATAGATATAAATCAAATTGGAAAAACTAGCATAGTTCATTGTGTAGTTTGATGGTTTTGAGTCTTACTCTACTAGATCAAATTTGACTTGAGCTTTTTATGTTATATAATTTTTTTGAAATAATGACAAGAAGAAAAGTAGCAGCAAGGGATCCAACCTACGACCCCATGCTTTTGCGTTTATAAAAAAATGGGTATTGGATCAGTGTATTAAATTAATCTTTGTATTTCAAGATATACAATAAAATATATGATCCTTATTCAGGTATATACAATGTATATAAAAAAAATTGAAATTAACTGGTGTACATGCACCTCCATTTTGTCCATGTGGGTCTTGCCTCTGCACTCCATCTTTCATAGTTATTGTTTAAATTGTATACAAATATTTTTAAAATAATATCTTTTTAAAGACCCTTATGGTCCAGTCCTTTGTCAGCCTGCGCATAATGGGAGCTTTAGTGCACCGGGATGCTTTGTTTTATTTAATTTTTAAATTACAAAACACAAGAAAATAAGTAAGAAATTCACTTATTTTTCTAAAATATATTCCTTCTTGCCAAACATACCCTTAATCATAAGTCAAGCTGCACGACTTTTAAATATTTTAAGTGTCAATATGTACTATAAGTAACTCTATATTTTATTGTTGCTAAGTATAATGTCAATACTATTAATATTGTATTCTTCTCGTTAAAGAACATCAAATACATGTAAAAGGTCTTTCAACTTTTAATAAAATTCTAAACAATATACTAATAATAAGAAATATTGTCAATAATAGGAAGTATTGTCATGTATCTCAAATTATCATACAATTTTTAAAATCAATTTATCCATTCAAGAAAAATACTCAGAAATATTATTTTCGTGATTTCAAGATATAATTAAGTGTTCATGTAAGTCTATTTCATATTTTTATAACTTTGAAAATAATCTTTTAAAATCCCGCATGCTACCAAATTGTATATCCACCAAATGTTTTTATTTGATCAAAAGAATAAAAATAATATCTTCAAGCATATGTTACTCTTAACTATGCATATAATTCAAGATATACATATCATCAAATGATAAGTAT
>JACEIK010003409.1:0-17920 GCA_018107945.1 Datura stramonium | reverse complement strand
TTTCTCCTTGATATATGATTTTGCTATTTGTCTTTGGCCAACCCAAATCAATATTATTATCATGATATATGATTGTTCACCAATATAAACAAGATAACCATGAAATATTAAAAATTCTGACTTTTTATATGTATGCGATGATTAATGAATTGAAATATTTATGTCTGTTCATTTTTTTTCTTTTGTTTGCATGGGTCGTGGATTTAATAAAATTTGTTTTGAAAATATTTTTGGTCTCAATATATTAAGATCTAGAGGTTTTAAATTATACTAAATATATTCTCTCAGTGGCGAACTCAAAATTTAATACAAGTGAGTTTAGTTTAAAACTGTCGTAGCCAAAAAATTATGAAAAGCTGCTACAAAGAATAGAACTCACAATTCATTCTATATTTTGAATACTCTTAACCACTGCTCTGCGGTCCTTGCTTGTGTCAAGCAAGTTCAGTTCCTTTTTTATTAAAGAATTTTATGTTTTTTAATGGAAAATCACAGACACAAATAATAATTTTTTTATGAAGTGGGTCTAGCTTAACCCCTTTCCTATAAGGTGAGTCTGCCCCTGTATCCCCTATAAAAGAAATTTGAGACCTCCTTTTTCTTTGTATTTCTCTTTGTCAAAAGTAAACATTTTTCTAAACCCTTGAATTATCTGTATAGTGTGATTGTGAGAAGTTGTTTCAAACCTTTGAAAAGCCTGACAAGCTTGATTAAGTATGAAGAGTTGTGACTTGTAACGATAATTTTCTTGCTTTTAATAAAGTTATCTAGGATGATTAAGATATTTAATTATTTATAAGAATATTTAAATAATTTAACTTTCAAGCCAGAGAGATCATGCTTTTAATATAATATAGATATAGATAGCAAGGGTTCTTGCCAAGCATACAAATGTAGCAAGTAGTAGTTTGTTTGCTATTTTAGAGATGAATTAGGAAAATATTAAATTCTATTTAAGTAATATCATATTTGATTTGCACTTTAGAAGCCTACATAATTAATATGATATTTGATTTGCTTAAAAGGTAAATTATTCATATATAAAATTAATACGATTATTTATTTGCACTTTAGAAGCTTGCATAACTAGTACATATATAAATTATGAGAGAATCTATTTATTATTTTATGTAGGATAGAAAATACATGAATAACTAATTTATGAATAATTAAATCCTGCAAAACTAAACCAACATAAAATAATACATAAACTTCCTTATAACTAATGTTTGTATTATTAATACCAGCATAACTCTAACCAACTATCAAACAACTCTAATATTTGTATTACTAGTACCTACGTAACTCTAACCAACTATCAAACAACCCCGTATTACTAATATCTGTGTAGCTTTATCGCGCCAGTGAATGACCCCTATTTCAGTATCATAACAAATTTAATATAACGTATACATATGCTCGTCTTTGGTCAATGAAAAGATTCCTGAATCTTAGTAAAAATACGAGACGAGAAAACATGCATGCAATCAAGTGTTATAGGGGTTTCACTATAACTCACCATTTTTAAGTATACATGACTCATTTTGGACAACTAAAAACTTCCTGAATCTTGTAATATTTAGGACAAGGGAAAGCACGCATCCAAGAAAGAATGGTTTCATATCCTTCCTATAACAGCTTCAACTTCCAAACAACACTAATAGCATAGTTAGCTATATGCAAATATTTGCATATATAAGCAATTGCTAACATGAAGCGTAGATTCAATGCTTGAAGCCTTGAAGGCAGCTCCAATAACCAGGACCGAAGAACTCTTGATCAGCTTCCTGGAACAATTTCCCCTTTCACTGAATGCAGATCACAAAGTTTCTCCAAGATTTAAACCCTACAACTTGTGGAAATACAGAATATTCAGTGCAGTGGTAGGAACACAAGTTTCAAGGCTGCCTTCGGAGAACCAACTTTGGATTATTTCCTGAAATGTGCTAGCCGAGGTTAGTGCATTAGGCCACCTATCCACCAACCTGAAACCAAATTCAGACGCTGCTGAAAGTATAGATGGTTCATCAACTCTGCGTAAGACATGACAAAGGATTAGAGCTGGTGTACTTCCCTCCTTATCGCGTCTGCAAGATCGGATCAGCTCTTTTGCAGTTGCAAACAAAGGAGAGATTGCATCAGCAATATATGTGACATCTGTGCCTATTATGACATCAAAACCTCTGTCATTTAGCCTCTTGATGGACTCTACATCATCTCTGTTTCCCCACTCAAGCTTTCTTGTTATTAGACTTGCAAGAGTTGGTGGTTGGAGATTCAAAGCAAGATTCTGGTTTAACAGATCAAGTGCTTTTGTGTCTCCATCAGTGGCAACCACAAGGTTAGCAGATCTAGTAGCAACCATGGAGCAAATGCCCGCACATCCACAACCCAGCTCTAAAACACTTCTCCCTGAAACAATGGTCTGGTTAGCAGCAAGCACAGAAGCCATAAGCCGAGCCGATTCCCATAACATTAAGCCAGTTGATTTGCAGGTATGCTGATACTCTTTTGAGAGGACCTTTATCTTGAAAGAATAGTCTCTGGAGATGACATCAACAATCTAGAATGTTGATCATAAGTATGCAAGTCAGCGACTGGCGGACTGAAACATTAAAAAATTACTTTATACAAGCTTTTATAGGGATCCAGTGACCCCAACTTCATATTTCTGAATCAATTACGACTAACCGCCTGGTTCATATTAGATATGCTACCCATAGTGGAGGCAAATTGACAACTGCTATCCTTGATTCAACTTGACTAAAAGTATCAATCTTTGAAATAGGGAAATTAGTATTTAATCAAGAACCTGCATCTCTAAACTCGGATCAGGTCCCAAAAGTAAATTTGATGAGATACAGCACGAAGGTTAGCTTATTTGAATTATAAAAAGGATCTACATGCCACTGCTGGATCAATGCATGAGAACTACATGTATGCATAGGTCATGATTGCTCAACTATACTGTTGGTGTTGATGCATAAAACCACAAATGTTGGTCACATTGCCTTTTGAAACTATTAACTCTGTTTCCTTGCAATTTCTTTATATCTCATAACAACAGGGAGGAATTAGCACTAGAAGTGAATGAAAATTTGTACCTCCTCCTTGGGAGATGAAATACCAAACATTTCAAGAGCCATCCCCTCGGAGATGTCAACTTCCATCTCATTTGCAGAGTCTTCAATGATAATTTTTGGTATTTCAGGCTTATCATTATCCTTACCAAGGAATTTCACCTTGCTTTCAGTTTTCCCTCCAGATATTCCACTACCAACGCGGAATACAGCTTGAATCCAGCGCCTGAAACCACAGCACTAAAGTATGTTTTTATCCAATACACCAAAAGTACACCAAAAACTGGATATGAGATGTTAGGGGGAAACCCCAGTACAAGATAGTATTATTAATGTTCATTAGGCTCCACAAAGTAACAAATAACAGTTTTAGGAAAATTTGAATCATCTGTTAGTGCATTTGTTTCCAATCTGTCACCACTACATCCCCAAACCTGAGTTTGAATGTTAAGCACTTTGTTCAATATTTTGGTTTTGTAGCTTTTGCATTCTAATTGCCTAATTAATAATAATTGTCGTAAGAATAGTTAGTTTCTAGCGTGTTCAAAAGAACATCAAATTCAGTCACATGTATATCGCATGGTGATACTACTCCTCATCCGTCTTATGACCTAATTTGTAAAATTCACAGCAACACCAATTAACTTTTTTTCTGTCAGCTCCCATGAACTGTGAATTATGGTTTGGATCATATGCTTTCTGATGAACCTTTTAAGTGCATTATGCACCCCTGTACAGGGGAATTTGGATTTACTCATTTTTTATCTTGTGCAAATTATTGTTCAAATCACTGATGTCCTTGCTTCTTAGTGCACAAACACCCTTCCGTTGTCTATTCTGAAACACTAGAGTATTTTTCTACAACTTCAGCAACAAACCTCTGATCTGTAAAAGTATTTTTCAATATTCCACCAAGGTGGGAGTTGAACCCATGCCACAAACCCAATAAATTGAAGCACTAAAAGAACCACGTTGTCTCCGAGAAACTATGTTGCTCGGACTATTCAAAAATGTCAACAGGTGCGTGTCGGATTCTCCAAAAGTAGTGTATATCTGGAGAGTCCGACACGGGTGCAGCATCGAAAGTGAAGAGTCCGTGCAACTTAGCTGAGAAATATCAAGTTTCCATTATAAGGAAGACCTCCACAGTTCCCCTACAAATTGCCTCTCAGCTTAGGGGAAAAATGCAAAATACTTGAGATGAAGATTGAAGGGGGACAGGAAAAACCCTCAGAAAAATTCTATATCTTTAGCAAACCTCCAATGAAGGAACTGAACACAAAGGAAAAAGCAATTCACTTCAATAAGAAAGAGTTGGACAAATTGCTAACTTGGGAAGTAAAGAAAGGTGGAATTAATGATCATTATGGTTTGCTATAAGGGCCAGTTCACAGCTTAGAGAAGGAATATTACATTTCTTTACATGTCAGGCAAAGGAATTAAGTGGGGATGACCAATCTAAATAACGATTGCTGAAAGGATTCTTCAGATTTGTTAAATTCTTCACATTATGAATCCACTTTAACTTTTAAGAAACTGATTTAGGTTTAAATGAGGCCATAACCAAGAACTCTCAATTTCAACAAGTTAGGGGTATACAGTCAACCTTATCCTCCTCCGCGGTTAATGTAGCTCGAGATGATCAAGTATAAGCCATCAAAAAGTGCCCTGACAAGGCACAAACTAGTCAACTATCTTACATATCTTTCTCCATTCAAGAGAATTAAAGGTTCTGTCCAACATAATATGCCATAGCAGAAGAAACTTTTTTTAAACCAAGGAATCCCTAAAGGCCAAGTGGCGCGTGGTTCAAAACTGGGTAGACAACGATCAAAGAAACTTAAGTAGGATAAAGCATGACATTAGGATACTAATCAAGTCAAATGTTAAAAAATAATAAGACATTCAGCTTGCTATAAGTGTTGCCTCCGGTATTTATGCTGAGACAAATGCTAATTCAAATGGAAAACTGGGTTCTCTGATTGTTAAACCAGATGTGGAACCATTGATACACAAAAGTTATGATATAAGATGTAAAAATTTCAAATGTCCAATAATGCATGGCCAATCTACATAGAGCTCATAAACAGAAAACAACACAAGTATAATGAAAAGCATATTTAAATTATTAGATATACCAGAGAATACAGATAACGGTTCCTCGGTGCAGTTGACATTCTTTTTATTTGGGATGTTGCAAAAGATTTGACACCATCTTGTTTTTATACAACTTCCATAATATTCAAATTTTCAAATTCATTAATATCAAACAACTATGCTAGTATGCTTCAATCCCAAACAAGTTGGATCATCTCTATGAATCATCACTGACCATATTTCTCCATTTAACTTCATTTCAGGCCAACTTTATACAAAATAAAAATAAAAAATACTAGATTTTCTCCATATTTTCTAGTAGAATTAAAATATCGACTCCTAAAAATCCTACGACCTAAAGTAAATCGTACTAATGCATCTCAAAAATATTCTCGACTAATTGGTATCTCCTATATATATCTTTATCTTACATTGTGTCTTATCTTTTGCTAAGTTTGCATAGATTTCAAGAGATTATACGTCTTTCGAGACAACTTTTTTTCATGTGATTTTACATCTCGTCCCCTCTTTAACACCTTTACTAACCATAATTTCACACCTACGAACTAGTGCGCCTGGAGGTCTACCAAGACAATGACCAGATCATTTCAAGCAACCTCTAATTTTTATCCTAAATGTGTGCTACTTGCACCTTCCGTGGTCATTTTTAATCTTGTCTAATCTTGGATGACCCATATATATACATGTTAGCATCCACATTTTGGCAACACTCAACTCGTTGATGTGTTATACTTACGAGTCCCAACATTCACTCTCATAAAACACTGCTAGTGTTATAATTGTTCAAATTCATTTATTATTAATATAATAGACATTAATGCGTTATTTTCTCTATCATTTTATCCAATTTATACGACACTTACTTTTTGGTACATTAAAAAAAGTTTGACATTCCAATTTCAAACAGCTGTCACAACTTTCAAAAATTCAAACTAGTTAAATATTATATTATGGTGGGTGTCCATAACACTTGTAGGAGTAGCATCCACTATTCTTCTCCATTAAGTAGACCTTCCTCCATGACCTTCATGGTAAATGTCATGTTTATAGCTATCTTTTGTATTCCTTTATGTAATGCTAGAAACAGAGGCATAAGAACTCATATTGTACACACTTGGAAGAAATAAGAAAATCTCTACAACTGTCACCAGATTCCAAATTTTAAAAAAAAATAAAAATAAAAATAAAAATCTCTACACTCTCCTCTCGACATACTTTGTCTACATTTCTTGTCCTATATTGTTTTATTTTATAACACGCTATTAGCACTAACCTCTAGTTTTCATTTTCATCATTGTTTTCAAGTTTGGTTTCACTACTCCAATCTGTCCAAATGCCAAAGGTTTAGTAGCAGTTACATCTTTAGCACAACACAGAGTGAAGAGGACATTGTCTATCATTTGAGTGGTCAATTAACAACTATAGTAATGGTAACTAATAATATATTTTGCTCCCTGGTACGATTCCCTTAAATCCATCTTGATAGTGGTGTTTATATTAGTTTCTCTATTTGTGCATGCTTGCAAAAGGAGTATGTTGATAAAGCAGTTAATTTTAGGAGTCTACAAAATATATTGCTAGTATATAACCTATATGTCATTGAGACAAATTTAACCTGCAAGACTTTATCAAGTCCAATTACCAAGTGTTTTTTTTCTTCTTTTGAGTTTGAGTTATCCTCTTATTTACGGTGATGATTAGTGTTCATCTCTGTTGCTTTATCTTCGAATTGAAATTTTTATTAAAAAAAATAATTAACCAGTTATTGGAGAAAGTATGACTATCTCAACAATTCATATTCCCCAGAAAAAATTATATACATGTCCATAAAATGTCACCCATATCATAAATGTATTTATTTAGCATGCATATGATCTCTAGTCAGTGTAAAAGAATTATTGTATTCAGCAATTAGGAACTAGAAAGGTATGCCGTTATTTGCGATATCTTTTATCGGACAAGTATTCATTATTTCAGGTAAGTCGCATCACATCATTTCTATTCCTCCTTCTGGTATGAAATTTGCTACCATCTCTGCTTTACTTAATTTTGCAGCTTAATTAGTTCCCTTAGAAACTGTGAAATAATCTACACCAATAAGAACAAAATTGCATCGACTCACCAAAGTAATTGATGGATCTTGCTTTTACTTAACTCATGAGTTGTTCATGTGGTGATGAATATTCTACATAAAGTCTAACTTTGGAAAAGGAGCTTCTTATTTTGATCTAATTAAATATTGACTCCATGATGAAATTATGATTTTTTAGCTTTATAAATACAACGTGGGGAGATTTCCTATACATTATCAACACTGCGCTACTGTCAAATGAATCCAACTCAAGTTTTTTATCACTGAATTCATACATTTTTATGTTATTGCTGATCACTTTAATTAGATCTTCAACTGCAAGAAATTATTATCAAATTTGCTTGTGCTCTGTGTTAGCATACTGTAGTTATTTTTGGTACTTATGTGCATATTTGTATAGAAATAGATTTTGACATATTCTAATAATATTTGTATAGTAATAGATTTTGACATATTCTAACAATACCAGATATGTGAATATACAATCACACAAGAAGATAAAGATGTTGAGTTTGAATCCCAGCGAATTATGGTTTAACACAACTTCATATGGGTAAGACATTGGGATTAAGTTTCAATACACTATATTGATGATATAATGATGATTGAGGTAAAATAATGTGATTTTGATAAAAAATTGTGAAGCCCGTCCCACTGTATTTGTTCTATTCCCTTATGCGAACGCGATAGCAGTGCATAATAAGTCTAAAAGAAAACCAGTGGTTGGATGTATGAACCTGAGCAGGAAGGGACAAAACAACAATAACCATCATTGTAGCAATTATAAAATGAAGAACATTATGGATTCTCAAAATGGTCCTTTAAAAGGTGAAGGTAATTTTTGTCTTCAATGAAGTATAAAAGGTCATTAGCCATGTAGTTGTCGTGCGACCTAATTTAATACAACAATATACCTAGTGTGATCCCACAAGTGAGGTCTGGAGAGGGTAGCGTGTGCGCAGACCTTAACCTTACCTCGTAGAGATAGAGAGGTTGTTTCCGATAGACCCTCAGCTTAAATAAAGCCCGCAAAGAAAGTCCGCAAACGGGGATGCAGATATTGAGGAAATAGCAACAACAACACAATACAAAATAATGTGAAATGGAAAGTATTACACAACAAACAGGAGAAAGAACAGTAACGAAAGCAAAATAATGCTAATACTACTGGAAAGACTGAAGGACCAACTACTCCCTCCAAGCCTAAGCCTATCCCACAAAGAACGCTCAACTAACACCTAACCCTCTATCCTAATCCACGACCTCCAATCTCTCCTTTCTAAGGTCATGTCCTCGGAAAATTCAAGATGCGTCATGTCCTGTCTAATCACTTCCCCCCAATACAACTTCGGCCTGCCTCTACTTGTCCTGACGCCTGTCATTGCCAACCGCTCACATCTTTTCACTGGGGCATCTACGCTTCTTTTCACATGTCCAAACAATCTCAATCTTGCTTCCCTTATCTTGTCCATCGCGGAGGTCACTCCTACCTTGTCTTCATTCCTAATCTTGTCTCTCCTAGTATACCCACACATCCACCTCAACATCCTCATCTCCACGACTTGCATATTCTGAACATGAGAGTTCTTAATTAGCCAACTCTACCCAATACAACATTAAGTTTTATAAATCCTAAGTCAAAAGAAAGGAATACAAATTGGTGGTGCACTTGACCTTCCAAAATGACGTAAAGGTGGGTCATATAAATATGGTAAATGTAAAGGTATGACAATAAGCTTATAATAAACGTTTATGAAGCCCAGACAAATGATTATAATCCATTCCTTTAAGAGAACGTGACTTTTGATAAGCATCGTGATTGCTTGTCCATTCTTGAAAGTGAATATATCAAGATGTGATAAAAGTCATGGATAAGAACATACTCATGTATGGCACGATAAATAGCACAACTTAACTCTAAGGGAGGTTTGAGAGAAACAAATAAATTTTATCTTGACATCCATTGGTCACGTACTTTTAGCACGTCAAAAATATTGTAGCATGTCTTATCATGAACTATCGAAGTGTAAAAGTAAGGAATAATTCTTGCTTATAAAGATTTTGGTCATGAACAGAATGAATAATAATGTGCAACCACATGAATTTGTCATTGGTCACGTACCAAAAGTAAAGCAAAAAATGGTGATATTGTAGTAAGCCTCAAAGAAACATTCAATTTAAAAGATATTCACCAAAGTGAGCATTTTATTGAAACTAAAAATGATGGGAAGATTTAATATCTTCATGTTACTACAGTCACAGCAAGTAAGAAATATAAATGTGAAAAGTTACCCAACTTTCCTTTTGCTTGTACTACACTAATATAAGCATGATGATGGTATCTCATGTCACAGTAGACCAAACATTTATTGAAACAAAAATCAGTTGACTATCCCAGTCCGATGATGCAAAGAGTAATGAGAATTCAAAAGGGTATATATTGAAGAATTAGAAGATTCTTCAAATACTCTCTTGTGATGCTAATGGAAAGTTAATTACAACACCAGCTAAAATGGGGATCAGGATCCCCATATGTTTGGAATGTTTAAAAGATGATATTGGTGCAGTCACTTGCCATGTGGATCGTTTACTATTATATGATTTTAATAGATGCATCTGTGGTATAGCCACATGTCATTTGGTATCAACTTACAATTTGACTTTCGCAAGATTGTTTGCTCAAATTGTTAAATTAGGAATACAGTTCCAAACTATGAAATTATATTAATAATACTGGTTATATCAAGTTAGTTTGGCAGAAATTGTTTGCCTCAAATTATACTAAACCATTGATTATGGGAAACAAACTTTCAATTTGGTAAGGGATATGCTATTTAGCATGTAGTAACACTTGTAAGCATCAGCCAACATATGATTCTCCCACCAAGGTTACGTTGGTTCAAGGTTAGGAACCAAACAAGTCCCATCTAGAAACATTTAAATATGCATTATATGATTAAATTGCTCCACCACAACGCACAAAGATGGGTACCCAAAGAATGTTGGCACATATGTTGGTAATCTCAAGATTAGAGAGAGAGAATAAGAAGAGGACAGAGTCTATGGCACACTTGAAGCGTGATAGACTAATTAGTTCCAAAAGTAAAACTCCTCGAAGAAGATGAGCAAATAATCAAGATGGTCATAACAATGAGGTAAATATTCTGGAAGAGCACCACAGCATAATACTTCATAAAACCTTGGAAAAAGTTCAGGTACCTGTCAATAATGAATATGAAGAGTTCTCGATAAGTTATGTCTTTGTGGGAATGATGGAACCGATGTAAAATTTTTGTCAACGATATCTTTAATATAATGTAGAGCTCAACATTATAAATAATGATGAGGATCTTGAAATTAAATCTATCAGGGACTATGGATAGATAGATGATGATTGACCGAATGAAAGTACACAACTTAAGTATATTCGCTTCCACTTGGAAAAAGTGAAATTTTGGACCTATAGTCCAAAAACATCAAGGTATAATACTAGTGGGATACAAATGGGTTCTTGTGGGGAAAGTAAAATGAAAAATAAAACCGTAAGATATAAAGTACGGCTTGTATCTGATGGCATAAAGGCTTTTCACAAAAATCCTGGCATTATTGTATGAAATGTGTTCTCATATGGTGGATGCAATGAAGTTTATTATCTGTCTAGCAATGTATGAAAAACTTGATATGCATATAATGAATTGTCGTCACTATGGCGAGCTTGACAACAAAGTTTACGTGAAAATTCTCGAAGCATTTTAATGGTTCTGAAGCATATAAAGGTTCCCAAGAAATTTGTTTAATAAAGATTCAAAAATCCTTACATGGATTGAAACATCAGGGCAGATATGGTGCCATGGCCTTAGCAAGTACTTGTTGTAGGAAGGCTACCAAAATGATCCTATTGCTCTTGTTTTTTTTATAAAAAGGTTTTAAAACGATTTTGTTTAGTACATCAATGGTTGTGAGATCACTCAATATATAAAAAGATCAATTTCGACCTCATCAAGATGATGAAAGAGTTCCTTATATGAAAAATACCATAGCTTAATGCAATTAGTGCACTTATAATGTATTGTGTTATTACTATCAATGATATAATGTTTTTTGTTAATGTGCAGGCAAAGATATAACTTCATTTTTATGTGAAAATATCACATTAAAAGAGAATATTGCTACAAGTTTATTAACTCTAATCAATATTGCCAAGGTTTTGTTGGTTATGCAAATCTCGAACAATAATTTGATCTAGGGATGTGCAAAAACCAGTTTAACCGATAAACCAAACCGAAAAAAATGATATTGCTTTACCGGTATCGAGTTATTGGGCTAATGGTTTTTAAACGGTTTTGTAAATTTTTTTATTGGACTATCGGTTCGGTTTTCGATTTTTGGTTTTAAGATTTTAGTTAATGGTTAAATCAATAACCCAATAAGACTACATTAAAATTTTATCTTTTTATCCCAAATTATACAATAGTAGCTTAGATTTTAAATACAAACCCTATTTTCTTTTGCATTTTATAGTTGTTGTGTTGGTGCAGCTGTTTTGGTTCTAAAGTAGTTGGCTCAGTGGGGTTCTATCCATCAATATAAACTGACTTTACTTTTCTTTTCGAGAGTTTGCTATCATGCTATTACATCCAACTTTGCTACTTAACTAGAAAGAAAACAAATTTATTTTAGCAATAACTTATTTTAATTTTGTTCTGCTCGTAATCCATGTAGAGTTTTATGCATGATATATATGAACAAATGAAAATAAAAGAAAGTAAAAGAAAATTAGAGGAGCATTTTCTTACCAGTTAAACTGAAAACCGAACCGTTAAGAACCACAAACTAATTAACCGAGAACCGATAACGAATATCTTATTGGTTTGATTATCTGTTTAGCATATTTACAAACCCAAAATCAATAAACCGAACCAATAATACATAAAATCGGACTGAACCGACCAATAAGCACTCCTAATTTGATCTACATAACATTCAATCACGTGCAAATTATCTATTTGCATATGGAGTGCTGTCATATTTATGTTATCCAATTAAGCAATCAATCATTGCTATAGCATATCATGCAAAGATAATAATGATCGTGAAGCAAGTAAATCATGTATCTGGATGAGCTCACGGATGCAACATCTTCACAAATGTTATTTGGTCAAAAAGACACTTCCAATATCAAAGCTAGTAAATAAAATTAGAAGGCATCATCTAAAGGGATTAACTGATGTTTTAATCAAGGGAATATGATACGCGTTGTATTCTTTTTTCCTTAGTTGAGGTTTTTTCCCAATGAGTTCTCTTGACAAGGTTTTTAATAAAGCAACTAGCAATGCGTATTATTAGATATTTATACTCTTTTCCTTTACTAGAATTTTTTTGGGTTAAGGTTTTAACGAGGCATATTAGGACATTCAAGGGGGAGTGCTATAAAATATCATATTAAGGTGGATGTCCATAACACTTAAGAGGAGTAACACCCGTAATTCTTCTCAATTAAGTAGATCCTCCCTCGTGATCTTCCCCCGTGACCTTCATGGGTCAATGCCCTGTTTATGGCTAGATTTTGTATGCCTCTATGTGACACTATGAATAGGTGCATGAGAACTCATATTGTACACACTTGTAAAACCCTTGAAAGAAACAGGAAAATCTCTACACTCTCCTCTCTACAAACTTTGTCTACATTTCTAGTCCTATATTGTTTTATTTTATAACACTATTTAAGTTCTAAACTTTAAAGTGATATTTCTCATTCAAACAAACAAACTTTTCAACAACTTCAATTTTTCTTTCAATATCACTACTGTAATATGTAAGTCAAACTAACATCTAACTATGTATCCCAAATACCATTACATACAATAGAATGGAGAAAGTAACAAACAGAAAGTATTGATCATATACCTATTCATCACCAACTCCCTTGACCGATTTTCCACTTGCTTGAAACACAAGATGTGCTCCTCAGCATCAAAACCATTTTCATTGAAGAGATTCACTAAAAACTCATCAGAAAAGTAGAAAGCCCGCTGTTGACAGAAACGAGTTGCTATAAGATGCCCATCAACAATCTAAGCCCCTATGAGAAATATCAATTTGTAATGGTAGAGCTTACAGTCCCATCACCCCGGACATAGAAGTTATCACTGATCTTTTGTTCCTTGGAGGTAAGCCTTTCCTAGTATTACAAACCTTAGTTGTAAGTATACATCATTCCCAAATATGCTACATTTTCAGCAAGTCCAAAGATAAAATAAACAAAAAGTTGATATTACAACCCAAACTTAATCAAGTTAAATTCAAAGGCAGCCATCCATTTCACATATTACGCAACATACCAAGGCAATTAAGTAAATCTAAAGTTATTACTCCCTCCGTCCCAATTTGTGTGGTGCACTTCCCTTTTTAGACTGTCCCAAAAAGAATATTAGTTTTCTATAATTCGAAACAACTTAACTTTAAAATTCTCTTTTTACCCTTAATAAAATAATTTATAGCTAAGCAAATGTCTAAAGTTTATTTTAGACCACAAATTTCAAAAGTCTTCCTTTCTTAAACTTTGTGCCTAGTCACACGGTGCCACATAAATTGGGATGAAGAGAGTACAAAGATAAGGAATTCATGCTATATGGTGAAGAAATAGATTAGGATACTACGAGGTGAAGTTTAGACCTGAGCAAGGTCACCAGTTGCATAGTCACGAAATAAGACACAGCCATCTTTCTGGAAAGCAAAAAGGTATAAGAGTCATAATAATGAAATCAAACAGTGCAACCAAGGAAATTAAGAACCCGTATCTGACCTTCAAAACTTTTTTGATGTTTTGTAACATCAGAGACATCTTGTCAGGGGATACTGCAGATAGGACAAATATCTGCTTAACAAGTCAGCTTATTCGTTGAAGTAAATATATGCTACACAGTCTAACTAAATTTGGAACAAAAATATACATTCAAGAACAAGGCATACTTTAAGTAAATGATTACGGGGCAACATGATTTGTTATCCAGAAAGCTTGTTGATAAAAGTGGGATAGCCCACAAATTATAGAAGAAAACTTTGGTTTAGTACCATGGTAACAACATCCACTGATGAAGGAGAAATATGCGGGATCAGGTCATCCACTGTTAGATCACAGACAAATGCATTCACCCGAGCATCATCAAAATCCTTGTGCAACTGCAAGAAATACTATAAACTTTTAACACAAAAAGGTGTCAAATTTTCACTTTTGCGTCACATCCAAAACAAGAAACTTACCCTTAGCATCAAACACAAACTTACACGCAACTTATCAACAAAAATGGATCTTTTGCCCAACTCAAACCACAAAAACTAGCTCATCAAAAGAAAACAGCAACTCCATTCCCTCAACCAATATGGAAGACTCTAACACCACCCACCCACACACACTCAAAATTAGACATATGGAGCATAGACAACAAAGCATAAAGGGATAATGCATAAGTACCCCTTTAACCTATAACTAGATTTTCAGCGATACAATTTATCTTTACGAGAGTCCTATTACCCCCTAAACTATTTTAAAGTGTAATAAATACACCTTTCAGTGCTGAAGTGGCACACTCTCTTGGAAGCAAATGAGAGGCGAATATTAAATTAAAAATCTGATCAATATTGACACATATCCCTTTTAAATTGGACACTTTACAATTAACTAGTAAACATAATTATTAACATTAAAACTTATATATTTTTAATTACTTTTCTTTGTTTATTTGTGAAATATTTATTTCCCTTCTCACAATTAATTTTTTATTTTCTTTTTATCTTTCATTTATTTATTTTATTTTCACTTTTTAACTAATTTACATGTATTTTGAAATAATATAATACTTACGATATAGCATGTTTGTTTCATTCGGACTCAGAAACACTTTATATCAATTTTATTTTAATAAAACCAATATCAAAATACAATTATAGAGGACCTTCATGTAAATTTTAACACTTCTTTTTATAACTTATTATTCATTTCATGGAAATTTTTGGTCGTATCCCAATTAAAAAATTCCATCATAAACTTAATGTATTCTGATTTTCAAAATATTTTTGGTATCCGTCCGAAACTAACTTATTTTAAATACAAGGCATTAGAATTAAATTTGAAGTCAAATCAAAAGAAAAGGTAACAAAAATAAGAATAATAAATAAAAACAACAGAAAAAGAAAAAACAAAGAAAGAAGGCGTAGAATGGGAATAAAAAATGAAAAAATATTTAAACAAAATATATAGACATCGCGGCACGTGTATATTACCGCAACTAGCTTATTTGGGTTGTGGCTCCATGTCAGCACATAAGGTGTAAAGAAATAAGGGAAAAAAAAGTGTAGGGGGTAATAGAATCCCTGCCAAGATAAAGTGTGTAGTTGGAAATTCGGTCAAACGTTGACGGGTACTTATGCATTACCCGCAACATAAAGGTGCAACATTGGGTAAACCAAGAATAGAGATGGGTCTAACACCGATATCATGAAAAGAAGGGAGAAGAGAAGTGGTTTTGAGAATGAATGACTTGATTATACCCAAAAGCTTGTTGGGATTTAAATAGTCTTTACAATTATCTCAATAAAAGGAAACACATAAGTACAACCAAGAGATAAGTATTATTAATAATGGCTATGAAAACTCCCGTATACAAGAGATATACCAAAAAGTAGAGAATCTACATCAAAACATGATTCTCTATAAAAGACACTCAATCGTCGTTACAAGAAGGAATTACGAGGGTGCCCCAAAAAGAAATCAAAGAAAAAAGGCTATTTCTCAAGCGTGCAAACTCATTTTTGATCCCACAAAAGCTCTTATATTTCTCTCTTTCTATATGACCCACATAAGAGCTAATGGAGCAACCTTCCATGCATGTTGCCTTCTACATGCACGTCTTCCGGCCCAGCTGTGCAAAACATCTCTAACACTACCCTGACATTATCCATTGTAAACCAAAATAATTCAAAAACACCCTCCACAAACTCGACGCCACTTTGCAATGCACCAATAGATGATCAATTTCTTCACCCGAACATTTGCACATGAAACACTAGCTAACATGAGTGATATTTCTCGGTTGTCAGAATCGCTCTCCTCACTGCCAACCATGCAAAAAAAAACCTTCCTGGGCCCTAGGGACCCAGATTGAAAGATATGGAAATGACATGTTGCAGTATTTGCAATCAATAGGAATCAATGATGAAATTCGTTAGTCTAAGAGCTAACTCGAAGAAGATGATTGCCTATTCAGGGATTAATCCGACATGAAGGCTAACAGATTTAGAGAAGAAAAGGGGAGAAAGTTAGGATATCAATTCATGAATGAATTCGTTTACATGCTCAGGGATTTATATAGATCCCTTACAGATTAACTACAAAACAGTGCAACTAGTCTATTAACATAATTGTAACAACTTCTAACTGAATTGTCACGTCAGCTAACAACTTGTAACTAACAACTTGTAACTAACATTGCCACGTCAGCTCATCTAACTTCAACTGCTTCCAAGTAACTTGTATCAATACCCCGCGCTTGAAGAATATCCTTGTCCTCAAGGATGAAAGGAAGGAAAGCGATGCTGCAACTCGGATAGGAACTCCCAAGTGGCTCGCGAAGCTCCAAGTCCAGACCATTTCACTAACACCTGGCTAACAGCATGATTTCCCTTCTTCACCAATCGTCTCTCCAAAATAGTCTCAGGTTCAGGACAGAAGAGACTGGAAAGGTGCAAAACTAGAGGATGATTGATGACAGCAGGGATCTCCAAACATCTCTTCAACTGGGACACATGGAAGACGGGATGTATAAGAACATCAGCAGGTAATAACAACCTATAAGCAACAGCCTCAATCCTAGCATCAACAAGATAAGGGCCATAAAACTTGGCAGCTAATTTGTTAAAGGATCTCACAGCAACAGAAATCTTCCTGCAAGGTTGCAATTTGAGATAGACCCAGTCCCCAACTTCAAAGCACCTATCAGACCTATGTTTATAGGCAATGTCCTTCATCCTCTGCTGGGCCCTGGCAATGTGAAATTTCAACAACTGAACAAGCACTTCTCTAGCAGCCAAAGATCCATCCACCATCTCAGTAGCAACTTCACCAACCAAATAAGGAAGATGGACAGGAGGCTTTTAGCCATAGAGGACTTCATAAGGAGTACATTTAATGGCAGTGTGGCAAGTAGTGTTATACCACCCTTCAGCCAAAGACAAATAGGCAAACCACTCCTTAGGCTTATCTGAACAAAAACACCTTAAATAGGTTTCCAAGGTTCGGTTGAGCACCTCTATTTGACCATCAGTCTGAGGATGGTAAGCAGTGGATCTTTGAAGTTGCACACCTTGCGAAGAGAACAATTCCTGCAAGAAAGTGCTAAGGAAGACTGGATCCTTCTGGTCATGTTGATAGGCAAACCATGAAGTTTGAATTATGTTGTCAAGGAAGCATTGAGCCACTGATTGAGCAGTGTAGGGGTGGGACAACGCTAAGAAGTGCTCATACTTGTTCAACCTGTCAACTACAACCAAAATAACTTCCTTGCCATGAGACTTACGCAATACCTTAATAAAATCCAGGCAGATGTCAGTCCATACACCCTCAGGAATAGGG
>JACEIK010003408.1:70290-112139 GCA_018107945.1 Datura stramonium | reverse complement strand
CTTAGATAATATTAATGTAATCATTTATTCAACACCATATATATGAAATATTTATCTCTGCTTAATAATTAGAGATAGATTCTTTGTTCTTTCCATGAAAAATAATGGAAAAATATTATTTATAAATACTGTAGTTTTTTTTTTATAAAATGCATTTATAGATTTTTAACATTTTGGAGGTCTTTTTGTATCAATACACTATCTTGATAAACTTTGTTCAGGTGTATGATTTTCTATCCCTTTTAACAATTTGAAAAAATTGTAGGTGCTCTTATATTTAAAAAGAGAAAATTTGAATGTTGACATCAAGTTTTCTGAATTTGGTATTATAAAAATTTAGATGATATAACATCATATGACTTTAAGAGTAGAAAATAAAAGAATTTACATAGCATCACTAAGAAAAAGGATGATACTTTATCAAAAAAAATACGACAACCAAAGAAATCATACAACCTTAAAGCTACAAATAACATACAAAAATTTCTAATCCACATACAACTCTTAGTAGGTATTTTATGTAAATCTTTATTTTAATTTGTGTTTTGTACTTTAAATATTTCTTAATTAGATAAAAATTAAGCACTTCATGAATTATAAATAAGTATCTATGAGTATCATTATTTATCCATTCAACAATTTTTATAGTTTGAAAGTCGAATACTTATTTCACAACCCGAACAGAGGCCCGGATCGTAACATGGGACAATGAGCCCCGAGAGATCCCAAGTCGACCCATGAAATAAGCATACATCTAATCTCAATCAAGAAATTGAATAATCAAGAAGATACTCATAGCAGAAGTCTAACTTGAACACAATTATCAGAATACGAAATCCGAAGCTGAATACATACATATATCTGAAAAACCTCTAAACATGATGAGTTGATGGGACAAGACCCCAACTAACTCAACAAAGCTGAAATTGAAATACATAAAGGAATGCTGGATAGTCTAGTCCTCGGGAAATGAGGACTCACCCACAATGAGAATGCTAACTCTAACAAGCTGACTACGAGCGGAGCTGAAACTGGGAGTTGTGTCTTGTATCATGAAATGATACAACATAGAGTATGTGGTCAGTACGTGGAATGTACCGAGTATGCAAGGTAAGTAAAACCGCTAAAGTAAATAAAATTATTAAAGACAATGCATAATATAACATAAACATTAAGAGTCTGAGAGTAGGGCTTGCATGCATTCTTTATGAAATCATTATTTCTTCATAACATAACATAACATAAATTTTTAACATCATAACCGAATCGATTGAATCAAAGATGAATTCTAACATTTATAAATAAAGCTGAACATTCAGTCAAACCTGCCTTAGAACATGCATATATATATAAATCTCATGAGTAATAAAACATGCATATCTAAAATAATGAGGAATAATGGGAGACTCATCTTTTAACCAACATACCACGATAGAGCTTACGTGGTTCCAACTATCACACTCAAGTGGGTAGAGCCACCCAAAATCTTGCTAGGGCTAGGAACGATTCCATGATATAGATATCAAGCTGATGGCCCATTCGGGCAGGGGAAGCTCACAAAGGAGGTCCCGAAGTCATATTGTATAATCCTACGTTGGTGCATAGTTCTAAGGCATAGGGTGATCGACCCTTAGCTTACTCGGTGCTAGACATTACTCCCAAAACATGCATATGATTTACATCATTTTATAATGAAGCTCAACATCGTCTATTGAAGAAGCTCAATGATCAATTACATCTCAAATATGAAATCATGCATATGAGAAACTTTAGCTCAAAACATACCACAAGYTAAAAACATAAYTGGGAGCCTTCGCTCCAAAACCATGTGGTAAGCTATATATAGGAAAACTTGAACTCAAAACATACCACAAGMTGAAAATATAATTGGGAGTCTTTTCTCCAAAACAATGTGGTAAACTTAATTCGGGAAAATCATCATTCGTACTTAACATGTAGGCATTGTCCAAAGCTTATTTATACTTAGAAATACTCAATTCTTATCGAAAACATAATTGTAAACATGGGTAGATTTAAATCATACTTTTCATCATAATATCTCGTTATCATCATTTATTCATCACAAATCTCATCCTTCATGAACATCTCATCCATGGGCTTTTAATTCATAAAACTACAATCATGATTTTTAAATTGAAAACATTATAAAATTTGCCCATGCTTCATAATTCAATAGTAGAATGATAATCAAATCATACCCATGTATAGAAATAGAAGATTCATGTATTTGGGTTAAAACCCCATATATTAGACATAGAATTTCATACATTAGAGAGGGATTGGGCATGGGTGTGAAAGAAATCACCCATTCATAACCTTACATACTTGTTGGTATCTGTTTCTAACTCTTCTTTAGATGCCTAATAGGAAATTGAAAAGAAATTGATGAATGCTAAGCTTAATCACCATCTCAAGTCTTCTACCTTGCATGCATGAATGAATGAGGCCTATAATAAACTTAACCCTATAAAAGTCACTATTCATAACTCAAAATATCGTAGTTTAGGCCCTAGGAACTTTGGAATTATGGAAAGGCCCTTACTAAATTCACAGGAATTAACTGTCAGGTGGTCCCAACGAGGGACCTAACGACTCGTGGTCAAGGGTCACCACTCATGGAGCCGGTCGTGAGGTACACTGCTGAGCTTCAACAAAAACCTTGCCTGCTTGGACCACGACTCACCCCACGAATCGTGGGGATTGACCACGATTCGTGGGGTCCTTCCGTCGAGTGCACTGCCTCCCTTCTTCCCCTTTTCTTTCCTTACTCACCCTATGACTAACCTAACGACTCGTGGGGTCTAACCACTAGTGGTTGTCACGCCCGTGTTTATCCTTTTCCTCAAGTTTTCAGAACTTCCTCACTAGCCTCCCCATGAGTCACATCACGACTCGTGGGCTGCACTAACGAGTCATCCTACGACTCATTCGGTACCTGGTGTCAGTTTTTACACTTTTCTTCATTTCAACTCCCAGATCTGATCTTTGGGTTTCCGGGGTATAATAACTTAGCTTTAAAAGGAGAAAATTGAAAGGAAAACACCAAAGATTTTTTTGGGATTTGATATTGTGGATATTTAGATGATAATAAAATCAGATGGCATTAGGAATAAAGAGAAAACTCTTGACAAGTTAAAGAATATTTCTGAGAAGACGGGCGAGACTGCACCATAGGAATACGACAATCAAAGCAACCATGTCACCTTAAGGTTAAAGACGACATACAAATCTTTCTAAATTGGAGACAACCTCTTAATAGAGATTTATGTATTTTTTATTTTAATTTAAAATTTATATGTTTTAATACTCTTTAAATATTACTTAATAAGATAAAACTTAAAATACATTATAAATTAGTATCTGCTCTAAATAAAAAAATATTAATTAATTCAAAAATGAGCTATTTATAACTATTTTCTTTATCATTAAAAAAAGGAATAATTTCTAAATAATTATTATAACGACTCGCATGATCGTTATAGCACCAAGACAACATAAACGTGGGAACATTTCAAATTTTTGTGAGTCTAGGTTATGTCCTCGGATTAAAGGATTATGTGATGGACAAATTTAGAATGGTCTAATATAAAATCAGGTGGTCGTAGTTGAAGCACCACCGCAACTGGCTGATTCCGTAGTAACGGGACCGCTGCAGCGGAGGACTCCTCGTTGCGGCGGATGATGCAGAATAGAAATCCATAATTCTATCCAGGTTTGGATTTAAAAACCTATTTTCAATAAGGTTTGGTGAATAAAAAAGCCCAGAAATAAAAGTTAGAATTTCTAATAAGGAAAGAAAACAAGGACCCGCCACGATTTCCCAAGAGAACAAGGACTCGAGGCAAGCACTCAGCCCATGGTTTTATTGATGGTAGATTGACGCCCAGGTAGGCTATGGCTTGCCCTCGTGTTAGACTTTGATTAGTGATTCATATATGTGTGTATGATTGATGTGTCGTTGATGAGTAAAACGGAACTTATCAAGCTAATCACAACTAGTCAAGTATAGTCTGTAGTTAATACGAGAGGGAAGTAATTGGGAAAAGATAAGAAAGAGGTGATAAAGTTATCATATTATGCAATCACATGGGTACGAAGAGTCTTGAGTCTAGACCGTTGAATTTCTGTCTTAGGTGGAAAACCTTAAGGCTACTTCTAAGGTATGCCCCTGAATAAGGTGACTAGAGTATGGTCATAGGTGTAGGTGTTTGGACGGTTCATGTGTTGATATGGGTTAATGAGTTAATAGTTCACTAGTGATAGTCTAAGTGTTTGTGATTCTTATTTTACATGTTGAATTGATTGTTTCTCCATATGGAAGAAAGGTAATTTGATAGTAGATATTGATTGATATGCATATTCTTAGTAGGTGAACTGACTGCGAAGAAACACTACAAGAGAAATCTAAGGGGAGAGCTTCGTCGAAGTACTGTCTAAGCAGTACTGCTATAGCGGTACTATAACCGCTGCAGCGAGCTCGTCGCCCTGACAGTAACCCTGCAGTAGCAAGGCCTAATCTTGCAAGAAGGCCACTTTACACCACACTTCAAATGATTCTGGGAATAAGGTAATGCAATGAATTATTGATTTGTGAAATGGTCCTAGACTATGATTGTGTTGTAGATTGTGCTGATTAATTCTGATTTAACAATGGTAGTAATTAGCTAAGAGATAGCCGATTTAGGTATAATATGGGGGAACGGGAAAAAGAGTAGGAATTAAAAAGGGTTAGTTAATAGTGTTGAGTCAACAAATAGGTCTTAGATGACTGGAGCGGACTTAGTTAATAATAATTGGGGTATGAATGAATAAGGCATGTTCATAGAGTTTAAATGGTGGGTTGAAAAATGAAAAGGTCAGTGAAGCAGGGCTATTTCCTAAATAGGGCGTCGCTGCAGCGAACGAACTACCGCTGTCGCGAGACCACTGCAGCGGTTAAGTGTCCATTGTAGCAAGATGAGAAACATAATAGAAGTTGTGGTCGATGGCTGGAGTTTGAGGGAAGGGTATATGAATATTATTTGAGTTATACGAATTAATGATTTGATTAATGAACTTGATAGGATATAAATGTAAGTTGGATTGGAGGCTACAAATTGGTTAATCGATTGCATGTTGATTATATATTGTTGTGTGAGCTAATCTTAGTCGGCTGATGATGCTTCCTAGTACATGTGGTGTACTGATGCTACCTTGCTTCACCTTTTTGGGTGTAGGTTGTGGCAGGTATGAAGTTTCATAATTTGTGTGGAGTACTTAGCATCATCTTCCGCATTCTCTCTGCAGACGAAGCTGTGTTATTTTATTTTATCGATAATCTGCTTAGAGCTCTTGTATTTGTCTATACCAGATCTTGCCAGAGTGTCACGACCCGATCATAGACCCCAAATCGAAACATGGAACTTTGAACAAAGAATGGCTCCAAGTCGACCCATTGTCACGACCCGGACATAGACCAAGATCGTAACATGGGACAAGGAGCCCCGAGAGACTCCAAGTCGACCCATGGCATGAACACTCATCTAACTCCATATCATTAAAGAGGAATACTTAACATAACGATATAGCGCAAGTATAAATATAACATAACATGATAAGTGGAACGTACTACATATATAACAGTTGAGTATTACATATAATATGAAAGCCTCAATCGTATCAGATGGATTGATGGGACAACATCCCCAACTAACCCGGAAAAATTGAAAACTAAAAGAAACATCAACATCTGAAACATATGGTCCTCGGAGAATGAGGACTCACCAAGAAGCTGGATGCTAAACTCTAAGATGGACTACTAACGGTGTTGGATCCGAAGATCAGAGCTTGTATCATAAAATGACATAGCATAGAGTATGCAGTTAGTACGTGGAATGTACAGAGTATGAAAGGTAAGTAAAATAAACATTTAAAAATACATAAAAGCTCACAAATGATCATAAGAGTGGGACAACATACTTTTATCATAAATATCAAAAGATAACATAAGGCTCAAGGTTTTCAAATCGTTCGTAAACCATTCATTATCATAGTCATAAGAGGAACTTCATTAAATCATCACTTGAGCCACATAAACATAACAATGCATAAAACATGTGGAACAATGGGAGGACTGGTCATAGCCGACACCATCATGATAGAACCTTACATGATGCTCCAACTATCTCACTCAAGTGGGCAGAGTCACCCATGGCTTGCCAAGCGAAGGATGTGCATTATGTTGATATCACAAAAGAGGGGATCATTAACATTATAATGTATCAATATGAACCTACGGTGGCACATAGTTATTAGACACCGACGTAGTACTTTGAACGTCGGGCTGCTCGGTGCTAGACACTACTTCCAAAAATATGCACATTAGGATCGTATGTAAATTAATAACATCATTCATTGAGATTCATGGCCAAATAAACATTATCGGTGCTAGACACTACTTCCAAAAATATGCACATTAGGCTCGTATGTAAATTAATAACATCATTCATTGAGATTCATGGACAAATAAACATTATCATTATTGATCCCCATTAAATGCATGATTAGCCAAGAATCAAGGACCCTGTAGTCGGCAAATATCATAAATCGATAAATCATAAGGTCCAATTCATGAATTGAAAGGGATTAGGCATGGGTGTGAAGGGATTCAACCGTTCATAACCCTACATACCTGGTTATGACTGATTCTAACACTTCCATGAATTCCCAAGAAGAAATAGAAGAATGACCTTGAAGGATTGCCTTGATCACCTCTCTAGACTATCTCTCTTGCATGCATGAATATGAAAATGGCCTAAAATGAACTTAACCCCTTTAAAAGTCATCATTCATAACTCAAAACAACATAGTTTAGGCCTTAGGAGCTTAGGAATTACAAAAAAGCCCGTAGTAAATTCGTAAAAAATAACTGCTAGTTGGTTCCAACGAGGGACCTAACGACTCGTCATCAAGGGCCACAACTCGTGGAGTCGACTGTCAAGCACTGCTTCTCAAGTCTTCTAGGCTCGTAACGGAAAACATAATGACTCATTACCTGGTGACCACAACTCGTGGTCACCATCCATGACATGCACTGCCTCATCCTCAAATAAGTTTTTCCCTGCATGGTCACGACTCATCCCACGAATTGTGGGGTCTGACCACGACTCATGGGGTCCTCCCATTAAGTCCACTGTCTCTTTTCTCCTCTTTACTCTAACACTACTCCCGACGACTGACTTAACGAGTTGTGAGACCGGACCATGACTCATGGTCATGCTCGTGGGGATCTCATTTCCCAAACTTCGATTTCATCCTTTGGGCCACACCACGAGTCACATCACAACTCGTGGATGCTCTTCACGGGTCACCTCACAACCCTTTTTGTGCCTGATGTCAGATTTTAAGTGTTTCTCCGTTTCAACTCTCGGGTCTGATCTTTGGGCTTCCGAGGTATAACAATATCTCCCCCTTGGGAACATTCATCCTCAAATGTTGGAAAACATACAAAAAAGAAGAGAAATGCAATTATCATATTCAAATACTGATCATTTAAGTTGAAAACTGACGGAATGACTATCTCCAATTCAAACTACAGAGCTGAACTGAATTCACGAATAATACATCCATCCATATACATAAAAGAAACTTGGGAACATGAACTGAACATGAAAACTAAATAGAGTTTTAGTGCAAAAATCGATACCTTAAGATGGAACTGAGCTGGTAGAGAATAAATGTGGGTATCTAGCCAACATATCTTCTTCGGCTTCCCACGTAGCTCCCTCAACATGCTGATTCCTCCATAACACTTTAATGAAGCTACTTCCTTGTTCCTTAGCCTTCGAACTTGACGATCCAGTATTTCAACCGGAACCTCCCCAAAACATAGGTTGTCCTTCACACCAACACTACCCACATGGAAAACTAAAGTTGGATCACCCAAACACTTCTTTAAGAGTGATACATGGAATACAGGATGCACAGAAGCTAATTCTGAGGGCAACTCCAATTCATATGCTACCTTGCCAACATGTCTCACAATTCGGTATGGGCCGACATAGAGAGGACTAAGTTTCCCTTTCTTTCCGAACCTCATCACTCCCTTCATGGGATACACCTTCAGAAATACCCAGTCATCAACTTCAAATTCTAATTCTCTCCTTCTCATGTCGGCATAGGACTTTTGGCGACTGTGAGCAGTTTCCAGCCTATCCCTTATCAATTAAACCTTCTTCATAGCCTCATGAACCAAATCTGGTCCTACCATCGCCGCTTCACTAACGTCAAACCAACCAATGGGTGATCTACATCTACGCCCATAGAGAGCCTTAAATGGGGCCATATGGATGCTAGAATGATAGTTGTTATTGTATGCAAACTCGATAAGAGGCAAGTGCTCATCCCAGCTCCCTTTGAAGTTAATCACACATGCTCTCAACATGTCCTCGAGAGTCTGAATTGTCTGCTCGACTTGACCATCCATTTGCGGGTGAAATGTTGTGCTGAGCATAACCTGAGTACCTAGACCTTTTTTAAATGACTTCCAAAATTAAGAGGTAAATTGGGTACCTCTGTATGAAATGGTGGATAAGAGCACCCCATGCAATTTAACTGTCTCTCCAATATATAGTTTGGAATAATACTCCGCCGAATCGATGGTTTTGACTGGTAGAAAATGATCAGCCTTGGTCAACCTGTCCACCACAACCCAAATGGAGTCATATTGTCGACGAGTACGAGGTAAACCTGTGATGATGTCCACATTGATTAATTCCCACTTCCAAGTAGGAATACTGATATCCTGAAGCACGTCTCCCAGTCTCTGATGCTCAACCTTTACTTGTTAACAGTTTGAACACTTAGTACGAATTCTGCGATATCCTTATTCATGTTTTTCCACCAATAGATTTCCCATAATTCACGGTAAATCTTGGTGGCACCTTGATTGATATAATACCTGGATCCATGAGCCTCGTGCAACATCCGACTCCTCAAATCGTCAATATCGTAAACACATAGGCGACCCTGGTACTGAAGCACCCCATCTCCCCCTTTGGAGAAGACCTCAACCTTCTGATTTTGAACGGCTTCCTTCAACTTTACTAAAATCGAGTCCCCATCTTGTCTAGCTTTTACATCAGTCACCAAGGATGATTCTGATCCATTATGAACAACAACACCGCCATTGGTCGAGTCAACCAACTTAACTCCCAACCTTGTGGGTCGATGAACATCCTTCACCAGCTCCTTCATCCCTTCACCCACATGGGACACACTCTCCATAGAGAGTCTACTAAGTGCATCTGCTATTACATTGGCCTCACCCGGATAGTAAAGCACACTCATATCGTAGTCCTTGAGTAACTCCAACCACCTCTTTTTCCAAAGATTGAGGTCCTTCTGGGTAAAAACATATTGAAAACTCTTATGGTCCGTGAACACATCCACGTGGACCCCATACAAATAATGTCTCCATATCTTCTAGGAGAATACCACCATGGCCAATTCAAGTTCATGGGTTGGGTAGTTTTTCTCATGAACTCTTAGCTGTCTAGAGGTGTATGCTATAACTTTCCCGTGCTGCATGAATACACACCCAAGTCTGACCCTTGAAGCATCAGAATACGCTACGAACCCATCGGTATCCTTGGGTAGGGTCAACACAGGTGCTGAGGTAAGTCGAGTCTTCATCTCTCGGAAGCTCTTCTCACAAGCCTCCGACCATTGGAATTTCACCTTCTTCTGGGTCAATTTGGTCAAAGGTGCTGCAATCGATGAGAAACCTTCAACAAATCTTCCGATAATAGCTAGCTAAACCTATCAAGCTCCGAATATCTCGAAGGATTCACCGATCTCGAGCGCGCTTTTCACCACTTCGCTTTCCGAGAGTCCACCTCGTATGCCCTCACTTGATACCACATGGCCCAAAAACACTACACAGTTCAATCAAAACTCACAACTTTGCGAATTTAGCATATAATTGGCGATCCTGAGGGTCTCACACCTCAAAATGAGCGACAGTTCCTCCTCGCTGGAGAGTATATCAAGATGTCCTCGATGAACACAATCACGAACATGTCCATGTATGGCTTGAACACCGTTCATCAAGTCCATAAAAGCTACAGAGCATTTCCTTAGTCTAAAAGACATAACTACAAACTCATAATGACCATACCGTGTCTTGAAGGCTATCTTCGGGATATCACTTTAATCTAAGCGATGGTACCCGGATCTCGTGATCTATCTTCGAGAAACACCTGGCACCCTAAAGCTGGTCAAAATAAATCATCAATCCCGGTAGAGGATACATGTTCTTGGCCGTTGACTTTGTTCAATTGTTGATAATCAATGCACATCCGGTTTAATTATCTTTCTTTTTGGACAAATAAGACTAGTGCACCCCATGGAGACTTGTTTCACCCACGAAACCCTTATCTAATGTGTCCTTCAACTATTCCTTCAACTTCTTTAGCTCGGCCGATCCATTCTATAAGGAGGGAAAGATATGTTTACATGTCGGGAAAAAGTCAATACTAAAATCAATTTCCCTCTCGGGAGGAACACTCGGTAAATCATCCGAATACTTTGTGTACTCACACACAAACTTAACTGACTGATAGTCGGGGTCTTCTAACTCAACATCCTTAACTCCTAACCCATGATACACACAACCCTTGGAAATCATATTTCTTTTCCTTAAGATAGAAAAATAAATGACCTACAAGAAATCCACCGAACTACTCTTCCACCCAAAACTAACCACCAGAAGTGGAACGCCACCGCACTGTTCTACACCAATGTGCTACAACATGCATACAACTAGTCCATGCCAAGAATAATATCAAAGTCACTGTGGCTAACTTTACAAGGTCTATGGAGGTGACTTTATGTAATACAATACCCGGCACCTTCTATACAACCTCCTAGCTACAATCAAATCACCAACAGGAGTAGAAATCAATATGGTTCGATTGCAGTTTCTGTGACTAACTCCAAAGTTACTAGAAATATAAGGTGTCACAAGAGACAAGGTAGCCCCGGATCTAAAAAAAGCATAAGCATCAAGGTGAAATACTCTTAACATACCAATAACCACATTTGGTGTAGTTTCCCTCGCTCCCCGACGCGAGGCGAGGGCATAGGACTGCTTTTGCGCCGTCCGCCACCCCCACTAGTAGATGCCCTTGCAGAGCTGGAACGAGCTGGAGCCGTTACCGACCTCGGTAGTTTGTGCATAATTCTATCATCATCCTGCCTAGCAAATGGACACGTTCGCACATGTGGCCGTATCTACCACACCCATAAAAATATATGAGCTAAGCAAGCACTCCCCGACGTGATTTTTTACCGCACTTTCCACAGATGGAAAGGTGCGCCTACCTACGTGCCCCTCTAGTCCCTCCATCTTGATGCCCCCGGCTCCTCCGATAACCCTTTGGGTCCGGGATGGAATATCGGGCCGATGATGGTGCCGGGGCTAGTGACCTCTACCGAAACCGGGAGAGGGCAAACCATGGCTTATCCATTCCGTGCCCTTGGCCTCTCTCCTGACAAGCCATCTCCATCTTCCGGGCATACAAAACTATCCGAGGGAAATCCATTTCCTAGTAGAGCATATAAAGTACCGAAGAATCTTTGTACAAATAGCTCCGCCACGCCATGAACAAATCGCTCACCCGCGCCATCTCGATCAACCACTAACTCGGGAACATTGAAAAGCGAGTGAACTTCAAAGCATACTCTTGTACCGTCACTCCTTCCCTCGCTTCGGATTTATGAACTCAATTACCTTCGCCTCATCTCATGAGGGAAGAACTGGACCAAGAATGCAACATGGAACTCCTCCCTAGTGACCGGCCTCGCTCCGGTGGTCCTCGCTATCTTTCTATCGCAACCATATGTGCGCGACCCTTTCTAGGCTTGGTACGAGGCCAACTCCACGAACTCAACTCCATTCACCCTCATGACTTGGGTGCGATCTTCAAATCTCATCTATGAACTCATATGTGTCCTTATCAACTTTTGACCCGAGGAACTCCGTGGGTTCATCCTCAAGAAATCCATGACTAAGCCGCCACGCATTGCCATTTTTCGAACATGTAATCGGCTTATCACATTGACCTAAGCGGTCAAGGCTCGCGCGAGAATCCGAATAGCCGCCCGAAACTCAACTTGGGCAACAGGCTCCGATGCCCGGTGCTCCTAAACTAGTGGGGCATGCTAGTGCCAATTCCCGCCGCCATCCTCGTACGGCTACTCACATTTTCGTTACTCCTACCGGCTCATTCTCTTTTCTTTCGGGATCCAAGTGATTCTCGCAATCACGAATAGCATGGAATTAGAAGGATAGGAGACATTTCATCGCACGACATAGATCAAGAAAGAAGGGAAGATTTCCAAACGTCTCGTAGCCTCTCCTTCATAAGCTGTGGCGCGCTTCAAACCTATGAAAGAGACTCTATTCAAGGTGGATTTCAAACACCCTAGAATACATCAAACCTATTTCTCTGATATTAAGTTTGTCATGACCAATGTAGACCCGAATAGTAACACAGGACAAGGAGCCCCAGAGACTCCAAGTCTAACGGCATGGAATGAACATTCATCTAACTCCATATCATTAAAGAGAAATACTTAACATAATGATATAGCAGAAGTATAAACATAACATAACATGATAAGCGGAACGTACTACACATAACAACCGAGTACTACATAGTCTAAAAGTATCTATCGGGACAAATGGTTTGATGGGACAACATCCCCAACTAACCTCGACAAAATTGAAAACTAAAGAAATATCAACATTCAACATATGGTCCTGGAGAATGAGGACTCACCAAGAAGCTTGATGCTAAACTATGAGATGGACTATCGATTGGTGCTAGATCTAAAGATCGGAGTTTGTATCATCAAACGATACAGTGTAGAGTATGCGGTCGAGACAAGAACAAACCGATGCAAGGTAAGTAAAATGGAAATTTAAAAATAAATAAAATCTCATAAATGATCATAAGAGTGGGACAACGTGTTTAACATCATAAATATCATAAAATAACATAAGGCTCAAGGTTTTCAAATCGCTCAGAACCATTCATTATCATAGTCACAAGAGGAACTCTATTAATCATCACTTGAGCCAAATATCATAAACAACAATGCATAAAAAATGTGGAACAATGAGAGAATCACCGTAACTCCATTACCCATCATAATAGAGCCTACGTGATGCCCCATCTATCTCATTCACAAAAAGCCTCTGCTCTCGACTTTCTGTGATGAGGGACGTGTACAAGTGTGAATCACGAAAGAGGGGATTATTAACATTATAATATATCAATATAAACCTACAAGGGCACGTAGTTATGAAACACAGCCTAGTCCTTTGAACGTCGGGTTGCTCGGTGCTAGAATCGCTCCCAAAAACATGCACATTAGGCTCTCAGATAAATCTCAATAGCATCATTCACCGAGATTCATGGGCTAAATAAACATTATCAAAGATTGGATCCCCATTAAATGCATGATTAGAAAGTATTAAGGCCCTTTAGTCGCCAACATCATAAATCGATAAATCATGAGGTCTATTTCATAAAATCGTAAATCATCTCTTGGTCATACGGGCTTGCCCAAACATTAACATGCTTGAAAATACTCAATTCATTTGAAAACATGATTATAAACATGGATAACTTGAAAACATGCTTTTCATAATCAATAATACATCATACATGAACATTCATCATAAACATTGACTTTCATGAACTTTTCATAAATGGGCATTTAATTTGTAAGATTTGTAACATGATTTTAATCAAAACAACATAAAAATTGTCCATACTCGTAATTCAAATAATATGTACTCACCAGATCAAGCCCATGTAGAGAGGTCAAAATTTCATGCATTGGGTAAAACTCCCATAGAATTTAGATAGGAAATTTCATAAATTTAAAGGGCTGGGCATGGGTGTGAAGGGATTCACCCATTCATAACCCTACATACCTGGTTATGGATGATTCTAACACTTTCTTGAATGTCCAAGAAGGAATTGAAGAAAGACCTTTGAAGGATTGCCTTGATCACTCTAGACTATCACTCTTGCATGCATGAATATGAAAAATGGCCTAAAAGTGAACTTAACCCTTTAAAAGTCATTATTCATAACTCAAAACAACGTAAGCTTGTGCCTTTAGGCTAGGAATTATGGAAAAGCCCTAAAAATCTCGTGAGAAAATAACTCCGCTGATTGTCCCAATGAGGGACCTAAGGACTCATGGACAAGTCTGGTCAGTTCACCGCTTCTCAAGTCTTCTAGGCTCATAACTGTGGAATACATAACAACTTGTTACCCGGTGAACACACAACCGTGGTCACCATTCTTGACGCACCCGCCTCATCCTCAAATTTTTCCTCGTTTGGTCATGACTCATCCTACGAATCAATCGTGGGGTCCCCATTAAGTCCACTGCTTTCTTTTCTCCTCTTTACTTAAACAATTCACTTCCCACGACCGACCTGTTAACGAGTCATGGGGCCTGACTACGACTCATGGTCATGCCCGTGGGGACCATTGCCCAAACTGATTTCATCCTTTGGGCCACGCCACGAGTCACATCAGATTCTCGTGGCCGCTTCATGGGTCACCTCACGACCATTCTATGCCTCGTGGGCCGCATTTTAAGTTTTTTTCCATTTCAAATCTTGAGTCCGATCTTGGGTTTCAGTGGTATAACACTATGGCATGAACATAGCGGCTAAAGAGCATAAATTAGCAAAAATATAAATTAAACATGAATAAACATAAGTCTACACATAATAATCCGAATCGAGTCAACGCTAATAAGATGAGATTCTACATATTGTCACATAACCGATGATCCAGAGGACAACATTCCCAACTAGCTTGAAAAGGTTTGTAATAAATAAAAAAATAGCAAACTAAACTGATTGTGCTCGGGAAGATGAGGACTCACCCACGGCTAAACTAGACTGGAGCATGGAAGTAGGACCAATGGCATGGATGAGTTCGATCTCTTGGACCTATATCATGAAATGATACGGTATAGAATATATGGTCAAGATTTTGAATGTACAGAGCATGAAAGGTAAGTAAACAAACTATTACAATACATAAAAGTTCATAAGAGGATAATTCAAAACATGAAAGGATAATCATACATAAACATGAGGGCTCAAGGTTTTCAAATCCATTCATAAACTAGTCATAATCATAATAATAAATCATAAACCATGTAAACATAAATTGAGCCAAAGTATCATAATCATCCATAAAAACATAAGGAACAATGGGAGGACTCGTTTTACCGACACCATCATGATAGGACTTACATGATTCCACAACTTTCACTCAAGTGGGAAAGTTGTCTCAAGCTTGCTAGATGACATGAAAATGGCGTGATATCACTAATCGTAGACCCACCTAGAGTCCATTAATATATACCTATGGTGGAAAGTAGTTCTGAGATCACAGAGATTTACCTGAATGCCGGGCCTACTCGGTGCTAGACACTCAAGCCCCAAAACATGCACATAAGGGCTCATATAATAATCGTGAACTCATACATGAAGTTCATGTCTAGATAAATCATAACATACTTAATCATACTAAAATACATGAATAACTACGAAATAAGGTCCTCACAACTACAAAATTATAAACTCACAAATCATGAAGAACATACATGCTTGAGAAAAATCATCATACTTGAAATTCATAAATTAAGAATAGTACTTGTAGGAAATCATATCATAAATCATAAATCATAAATTACGCTTAGGAGAATAAACATCATAATAGAATCATAAACTTGACCTTTTCATGAAACTTACATAATAGGGAATAATTTAATTAAACTTTAAAATTTTAAATCATAAATTAGTAATCAAAAATAGGCATACAATCTACCTATAGATCTTAAAATATGATTTGAAAAATGAAGGGAATTTACCCATAAATAAATCATAGGGAATTTCATAAAATTGGGATAGACCCCCATAGGATACATTTGAATTAACACTTGAATTCATGAACTTGAGGAGAAATTTGGGCATGAGAAAGAAAGGATACTCTCATTCATGGCCTTATATACCGGGTAAAATGATTCTTAACTTGACTTCAAAACCCAAGAGAATTGGAGGAGAATTGGAGGATCTTGGGGAAGATCTTCAATGAACCCTGAACTTGCATGCATGGGAGTTGAAAGAATTAGAATAGGTTAAACTCTTTTAATGTACATCTTTCAAATGGCTTAAAATGATGTAGTTTAGGACCTAAGAGCTTAGGATTTATGAAAATACCCTTCATGAAAATTTTGGAAAATAGACGCTACAAATGACGACTTCCTTGCCACGAGTCGTACTCATGAAATGACGACTCTGTTGTAAACTCCCATGGTCACCACTGGGTCATAAGACCGGTTCTGAAGATCATGTCACGAATGCCCGCATGGTCATTACATGTCATCACGAGTAATAACGCCTTTCATTACTAAGCCTCAAATCTTACCCCTTATGGATTTTTCCATCGCTTATAAACCACGACTCGTGGTTAGATACCACTAGTCGTAACACCACTCATGACAACCCATACATACACAATACCTCCCACACCACGACCTTCATCACGACTCATTATTTCCTACAATGAGTCGTACCTACTCTATCCGTCCTTTCCTAGAATAGCATTCCCTCGTGCCTCACCACGACTCCCGACTACGAGCTCCACTCGTGCACCATGACTCATGGTGTGACTCGTGTCCGAGCTTCAAACTTCAAAGCATATCACTACAACTCCCCATGATCCATTACTTTCTCCACGCTCATACCATGAGTCATTTTGAGGCAAAATATAGATTTGAACTTATTTCCATTTCTCGACAGGGAACTTTCTGGTAGTACAATATTCCTCCTTTGGAAACATTTATCCTAATGCATTACTAAACATACCGAAAAGTTGGGGAAAGGAACTCAAATCTCAAATAATAAACATCTGAAGCGGTGAAAACCATGAGTGGGCCAACTTCGAATAGATATACATGACCTAACTAAATTCATGAATCACATATGGACTTTACATAAAGAAAACCGAGAGATATGAACTAGCACAGAACCGAATAGAGTACTAAGGAGGAAATCGAGCAACTCAGCGCTGAACAGAGTCGAAGGGAATAAATATGGGTATCTAGCCATCATATCTACTTTCGCTCCCACGCAGCCTTCAACAAGTTGATTCCTCCATAAGTCTTAGACTAAAGCTACTTCTTTGTTCCTCAATGATCCAACTCGATGATCAAAAAGATCTCACTACATCCATATAAAGCAAGGTTATTCTTCACACCGATGCTCTCCATCGGACACCAAAATTGATCACTAACACACTTCTTCAACGATGATACATGGAAAACTAGATGTACCGAAGCCAAATTTGTTGGTACCTCCAACCCCATGTGCCACCTTGCCAACACGCCTCACAATCCTATATGACCCAACATATAGGGACTTAAGCTTCTCATTTTCAATCATCAGCTTACTCCCTTCATGGGAGACACCTTCATAAACACCCAATCGTCAACTTCAAATTCCAATTCTCTCCTCCTTACATCAACATAAGACTTTACTCCAGCCATTTTCAACTTTCCTTATATAATTCAACCATCTCCATGGCTCATGAACTGAATGTGTCCCTATCAACATAGCCTCACCTACCTCAAACCAACCAATAGGCGATCTACATCTCTACCCATAAAGAGCCTCAAATGAAGACCAATTCTAGAGTAACTATTGTTGTTAGCAAACTCAATAAGAGGTAAATGAACATCCTAACTACCTTAAAGTCAATCACACATGCTCTCTTGATTTCGAGAGTATGAACAAAGCCCGTCAACCGACCTCATCGATCTATAGGTGAAAAGTTATGCTAAACTTGACTCGAGTACTCAGCCTTCTAGAACATCTCCAAAATGCAGGTGAACTGAGTCTCTCTATTCGAAATGATGGAAAAGGAAGCTCCATGAAAACCGAACTAACTCTCAATGTATGATTTAGCATAATCCTCCGCGGAGTCTGTGAGTTTTGACTGTAGGAAATGGGCCCTTTAGTCAACCCGTCTACAACCACCCAAATAGGGTCATACTATTGATGTATGTGAGGTAACCCTATGATGAAATACATATTGATCTCTTCCGCTTCCAAGTGGGATACTAATGTCTTGTAGAACACCTCCCAAGCCTTTGATGCCTCTTTCACTTGTTGACAATCTCGTACACTTAGCCACAAACTCCCGGCTTGTCCTTTTTATGCCATTCCACTAATAGACTTCTCGTAGATCACAAGACATCTTGGTGGAACTGCATGGATAGAACACGCGAACCATGAGCCCCATGAAACATCCTCTCACCAATTCATGTACATCCGAAAACACATAAACAACCCTAATGACTGGCACCATCTCCCTTGGGAGAAGACCTCTACCTTTCGATTCTCGGGAACTGCCTCCTTCAGCTTCTTCAAAATTGGATCCTCATCTTCCCTTTAGCCTTGACATCGCCTCCAAAGAAGATTTTGAACTATTCTGATCAATGACACTATCCTTCTAATCAACAAGGTGAACCCCGATCGTAAGGCGATGCACATCCTTTTCAACCTTTCCCTTCCATCTTCTACATGAGAAACGCTCTTCATGGATAGCCTAGTAAGGTCATCCTCCACTATATTTCCATGTCCGTAAGATATAGGACACTCATTTCATAGTCCTTTGGCAAACAACCATTCAAGTCCTTGGGTGAACACATGCTCATGGCTTTGTGGTCTATAAACATCCACATGGACCCATACAAATAGTGCCTCCAAATCTTTAATGTGAACACTACCGCTAAGCAATCAAGTCATGCATCGGGCAATTCTTCTCATGAGTCTTAAGTTTTCTAGAGGCATACATAATGACCTTATCATGCCGTACCGCCACACACCCAAGCACCACCCTAGAGGTATCACCACACAACGAATCAATCACTTTATAGGTCAACATTGGGGATGAAATGAGTTGAGTCTTTAATCTCAAACCATTCTTTACAGTATCCGACTACCGAAATTTAACTTTCTTCCAATAATCTTAGTCAATGGTGCAAAGAATGGATGCCCAAACTGTAATAAACCTCTTGTAATAGCCAAGAAACTCCAAGAAATTGGAGCATCCTATGACTAACTGGGTCTACGCCAATTCTTCACTTCTTTTTATCTTTTGAGAGTCCACACCCGCACACCCACACTTGACACCGCGCCCAATAATGCTACCAAACCAACCCAAAACTCACACTTCGAACTTAGCAAATAGTTGGCGATCCTGAGAGTCGGTAAACACAATACTCAATGTGTGGCATGCTCCTCTCGCTCCGAGAGTATATGAGCATGTTGTCTATGAAGACAAGCCACGAACATGTCCAAGTATGGCTTGCATTCCGGTCTATCAAATCCATAAAAGTTGTAGGAGCATTCTTGTCCAAAAGACATAACCAAAAACTCTTGGCAGTGACCATACCAAGTCCTTAAAATCTATCTTCGAATGTCACTCCTAACTCTAAGCCGATGATACGTGATCTCGAGTTCTATCTTTGAGAAGCACTTAACACCCTAAAGTTGTTAAAAAAAGTCATCAATTCCGGGAGGCGATACTGTTCTTAATGGTGACCTTGCTCAACTATCCATAGTCAATGAACATACAAAGAGAACCATCCTTTTTTAGAATAAAGGAATCGTGCACTTACTGGGACTTGCTAGGTCTAATGAATCATTTATCTTAAAGATCCTCTAACTCCAACTCCTTCAACTCCTTCAACTTGGCCGGAGCCATTCTATGGAGGAATAGGTATAGGTCAGGTATCTAAGATAGCTGGGTCAATGCCAAAGTCAATCTCCCACTTGGGAGGGGTTCCGGTAGATCATCTCGAAAGATCTCCGATACTCACACACTATAGGAACCGACCGGAGAGTCGGGGTTTTGAATGTCACATCCTTAGCTCCGAACTAGAGGGTAAACACAACCCTTGAAATCATCTTTCTAGTCTTAAGGTAGGAAACAAAGCGACCCCATGTGCACACAACTAAACTACCCTTCCATTCTAGGACTGGATCACCCAAAAATTGGAACTCTACCATACGGGGTTCACAATTCACTCAGGCAGAATGCAACCAATCCATACCAAAGATAACATCAAAATCGGGCCTGGCTCCTAACTTTACTATATTTCCGGGCCGAGGTAACTTTCTAAAGGACTATGACAAGGCAATTTATGTATACATCTTCTGAAAGCTATAACCGAGTCACCAATTGGAGTAGAGATCGAGAAGGCCCGATAGGATTTCGTAACTAACATTGAAACTAATGGCAACATAAGTAGTCACAAAAGATAAAGTAGCCCTTGATCTAACAATGCACACACATCAACATGAAAACACTCGCACATACTAGTGACCATATCTGAGGAGACCTCCTCCTTCTCATGACATGATGAGAGGGCATAAAACTCCCGTAAGCGACACCGCCCACCACTACCAGTGGATGCACCCTGGCTGAGAAGGGCGTGCTACTAGAGCCGCCGCTGAACTAGTAGTCCGGGCATGACCTTGTTATCGCCAGTCTAGCCAAAGGACACTACCCGGCATGTGCCCGAATTTTCCCACACCCAAAGAAAATATTTGATTCGACTCATGCACTCCCTATGTGGTTCTTACTATATTTTACGCAGACTAGAAAGGTGCGTCTACCTATGTGTCCTCTATCCCCCTAAACTACGCCCTCGATCACACCGAGCTCTAGATGTGGACACTAGTTGATGACAGCGCTTAGGTCGGCGTAGGACCTTTGGTGGGACTACCGATGATGTCCACCACTCGCACCTCCGTTAGGAACTCTAGCTACTTGTCATGTCCTCTTGGACTCTCTCTCCCTTTCCGTCATCTAATCCACCTCAATCTGCTGGGAATATATCACCAATCGAGAGAAATCAAGATCATTGTTCAACATTTCGCTCCTACACTGACCTAAGTGAATTTGACACCCCATACACAAACCCTATTCATGAAGCTCTCAATATGTAACCAGTTTTTTTGCATATTTTTATAATCGAGAACTCCAAGCCATATTTTTGGACAAGCCATATAATTTTGCTTCCCTCAAGTTGACGAACTCACCGCCTTTGCCTCCCTCAACTCTAGGAAGAATCTGCCTAAGAAGGTCAGTCATGCACTCCTCCCACCATGGGAACTGCACCCACTACTCTATCGTCCCTCCACTAACGATACCAAATATAAGCAAGCCCATTCAGCTGATAGGTGGCAAGTCTCCGCGCTCTCTCCCATCACCCCCATAATTTGGGTGCTCTTTGGAATCTCTTCCGTTAAACTCATATGGGTCTTCATCCACTATCGACCCAAGAAACACAGGGGGATTCATCCCGATGAAATCCTTAACTCCGAGCCGCCGCCGCATTTCTATGCCGAGGAACATAGGCCACCACCGTTAACCTTAGTGGTGGCCAAAGCCCGAGCCAACAATTGAAAAGATGCCCTAAAATCGGCATGACAGTAATCTGAAATTTGAGCGAGGATCCGCTGTTGGCGAGCATAACGATGCTCATCCCCGTTGCCATCCTCATGGCCATTTTCGTTCTTGTTTCTTATTTCATTCATATGTCATCGAGGCATGATTCTACAAATGCGTATAGAAGGAGTTAGAATGATAGAGAGATACTTCATCACGCGACATAAATCATGAAAGAAGGAAAATTTCCTAAAAACGCCTTAAAGACTCTCCCCCATAAGTGTGGCGGTTCACACCCATGGAAAAGACTCTACTTAATGCGGCTTTCAAACAACATAGGACACACTAAACCTTGTCTATGATACCAAGTTTATCACAACCCCGAGCATGGACCCCGAATCGACATGGAATCTAGAACCATGAATGAATCTAAGTAGACCCATGACATGAACATAGTGGCTAAAAAAGCATAAATTAGTGAAAACTTATAAATTAAACTTGAATAAGAGGACGTCTACACACATAATAATCATGAACCGAGTAAATACTAACATGTTGAGTCTACATATTATCTGAAAAGTCTCTAAAATAATTGATGATATGATGGGACAACATCCCCAATTAGCTCGACAAAGGTCTCAATCAAAGTAACAAATCAACAAACTAGACCGATTGTCCTGGAAGATAAGAACTCACCCACACCGGCTAAACCGGACTCCATATCGGAAGCAAAGACTAATGATGCACCGAAGTCTAATCTCGTACATGTATCATGAAATGATAGAGCGTAGAGTATGCGGCCGCATTTTGAATTTACTGAGTATTAAGGTAAGTAAAACAAACTATTAAAATACATAAGAGTTCATATGAGTAGGACAATTAAAAACATGAAATGATATTCATAACATAAACATGAGGGCTCAAGGTTTTCAAAACCATTCATAAACTAGTCATAATCGTAATCTTAAGAGAAACTTTGTAATTATAACTTGAGCCAAAGTATCATAATCATGATCATGCATAAAACATATGCAACAATGGGAGGACTCGTTTTACCGACACCATCATGATAGAGCTTGGCATGATGCCTCACTATCTCACTTAAGTGGGCTGAATCGTCCCAAGCTTTCCATGTAGGGGGACGTAAATGGCATGATATCACTAATCGAGACCCAATCTATTCCCCGAATATATACCTATGGTGGCAGTAGTTTTGAGACCATGAATTTTACCTGAACAATAGGCCTAGCTCTGCTAGACACTACTCCAAAAAACATGCACAAAGGGCTCATATAATTATTGTGAAATCATAAATGAAGTTCATGGAGAGATAAATCATATCATACTTGATCATACTTGAAATACATGAATAACCATGAAATAAGGGCTCAGAGTTAGCCAAAATCATAAACTCATAAATCATGAAGAACATATATCCTTGAGAAATCACCATGAAATTCATAAATTCATGAAGAGTACTTGTAGGAAATCATATCATAAATCATAAACCATAAATTAGGGCTTAGGAGAATCAACATCATAATAGAATCATAAACTTGACCTTTCATGAAACTTGCATTATTGGGAATAATTTTCTAAAATTTGAAATCATAAATTAGTAACCAAAATAAGTATACAATCTACCCATAGATCTAAATATAATACTTTAAAACATAATGGAATTGACCCATAAATAAATCATTAGGAATTTCATAAAATTGGGATAGACCCCCATAGGATACATTTGAATTAACACTTGAATTCATGAACTCGAGAAGAAATTTGGGCATGAGTTTGAGAAGAAATTTGGGGGAAACTATCATTCATGGCCTTACATACCTAGGTAAACTGATTCTCAACTTGACTTAGAAAACCCAAGAGATTTGAAGGAGAATTGGAGGATTCCAGGGTTGATCTTTAATAGAACCCTCTAAACTTGTATGCATAGGAGTTGAATGAATTATAATAGGTTAAACTCCCTTAAGACACTTCTTCGGCTTAAAACAACATAGTGTAGACTTATAAGCTTAGGATTTACAAAAGTACCCTTTAATAAAAATTTTGAAAAATAGACACTGCTGGCCGTCACGACTCTACCACGAGTCGTACTTACATGAAGTGAAGATTCGTGGTCACCACTAGTCGTAAGATTGTTCTTGAAGATCACATCATGAATTCCTCGCTATGAGTCGCTACATGTCATCACGAGTCGTAACGCTCTTTGTTATCATTGAGCCTCACTCTACTGCCTTCGATTTCCACGGGTTATAAACCATGACTATGGGTTACCTACCATGTGTCATAACACCACTGATGACAACCTATCTATACATAACACCTCCCAATCCACGACCCTCATCACAACTCGTTATTTCACAATGAGTCGCATCACACCGTCCTTTCCTACCTCAAGATTCCCCGTGCCCTTCCCTCACAACGACCGGTACGACCCGCGCCCGGCTATTATAGCATTCTCGCTACATGAATACGGCGACTTAAAGTTTCAAAATTCGTGATAAATCATTGGGAAATGAAGGGCGCATGAAGTGTAAATTTAAATGGGCTTAGTCGCACCCGGTGGAGCCAAGTAGGTGTCCACCGTCGCGGGACTATTTCTGCCACAAAAAACCACTCTGTGAGTAGGAAGGGTGTCCGCTATAGCGTATGACGCATACTAGAAATCAGAATCCCATTTTGATTAGGATTTTTGAAAACCTAGTCCGCAAGGAGGACTTATTAAAAATGCCCAAAATTAGAAAATAGATTTTATGATCTATATGCTTTCGATGAGTAGGCATTGAACCTTTTAACTATGCTTTTGTCTATTAATCGGAATCAATGAAAATCTAAGAACAAGCATTAGAAGAGGGGTGATTGAAAGCCCATAAATGAGGTAAATCCGGGGAGATATTCCAAATAATAAATGGGCTCATGTTCTAGGATATGCGTTGAATCAAACATTATTGAGTAGATTAATTTTAGGGTCTCGTTGTTAGAATATTCTCGGTATAAAATATGGAATTTCTTCTTCTTTGGAATTGTAAACCTGGGATCTGCAAATCACAGACTCGTAGGAGATGCATTTAACGGCCGCTAATAAGCTATAACTATTTTAGTGCACGAGCTGAAGTGAGTGGTGTAGGATAGTAACCCCTTACATAATGACTTGAATATTTTGTGGTCGGTATTGTATTTTCTAGATTGATGATGGTTGCCCGCATTAATGGTGACACCGTGTTAAGTTAATTGTTCATTAATTCCTGTTATTACTATTTCATTATGGTGGATATAAAAAACCAAAACGTGGGAGAAATTGGAATAAAGACTCGGTCATTAACATCGGTAGCAGCATTTCCATTACAATAGGTACTATATTAAGGTGCCGATATCGTTGTAATGGAAATGATGCCAATGCAACGGAACCTGATAAACTAGTGAGCAGTCGAGTCAGATGTTTTATAATATGCTAAAATAATTGTTGTTACTATTGTTTGAACATGAGGTTGACTTAAATTCAGGTGATTGTACTTGTTGCAATGAATATGTAATTTTGTAGTGTGATGATTTTTTACGTGTGTGTTATATTATGCGTCTCGAGATTGAGGGGAGAGTTGGTATCAAATAAATGTGCGGACTCGAGATGACGGATAATACGATAGGAATATCATTAATATGATGGTAATGAGAGGCCTATGGCCGAAGGTAAGGAACTTAGATTACAGGTTACTACACCGCATTCAAAATAAGGATTGGATACACAAGTGGCTTGTGCTCGAGGTAAGCATTCTACAGAGGTATGAGTGAGTACACGTACAAAATATAGCTAGAGGACTATGCGGATGGGTGTACAAGAGTATACACAATGTGTATGATGGGAATATTTCATACGGTTGGGTGTACAACACATGAATTTCTAAATTCCCCTGTAAGTCATGACTAGAAGGGTAATCATAATACCCTCCATCGTACAATGATATGAAGGAGGGGTGTGCCCGACATATCACCGATAGTATAATTGTGAGATAGAGATTATGTATGAGTTGGTATACATATGGCTGCGTATATAGAAAGATACTACATATACAAGTGTGACATGTGATATACCAACCTAAATTGGGTTTGAGGTGAGAAACAGGGGTGGAATACCGTATAATGACTACCCGATCTAGGTACGATATCTTATGACATTTTTGTGGTATGGCTGTGAATGTGCATGTACTTTATCACAGAAATGACTTCATATTTTGATGACTTTTAAGTCTACTTGAGTTAATTAATCCATAATTACGTTTGAATGTCTTGTGTTAACTAATTTTGGTGGGCTATGGATGATATTAAATGATAGATAGTGTAGTATTGTGAGATAGCAAGTAGACCTTATTAGTTGATGTACTTTGCTAAGGAGGGTTGGAAAATCCTATAGATAATTAAATAGGTTAATAAATGGTAGAAATGGACTTGGTCATTCTATCAAATAGTCAGAGAAATAGTGGTGCTACGGAGTTTTATAAAAGGAATAAAAATGTGACCTGGATCGGGGGAATTTGGGTACTTAATGTGGGGTCTATCTGTAGTGGGCATAGCCGCGCTAGTAATACCAATGGGAAATTGATTATTTGGCCGCAATGGTGCGAAGGGAGAAAGATTGAGGACTTAATAACAAATAGGTTCGTAAAAGCATGATGTAAACTTTCATGAGATTTTAAGAACGAATGTAGTAGTTGTACCTATTGTGGTGTTAGGATTGAGATAATCGTTACACTTTAATGACATTGATTGATTATTGATTATTATGTTATTGTGTTAACTAACACTAGTCGGCTGATGATGCCTACCAAGACGCAGATTTATCGATACTACCTTTGCTGCACCTTTTTGGTATAGGTTACAAAGTTGAAGGTCCTTGATTAGCTGTGGAGTACTCAACACCAGCTTTAGTGTCCTTCCTTTCCAGACGGTTGGGTCTTTTGTTTTGTCAATTATTTCAAATAGAGTTCTTGTGCCTCAAGCGAGACTAGATCGTGGGAGATTCATGTCCGGGGGAATCTTGTAATTTTATTTTGTTAAAAGTTTTATCAGTTAATGAGAAGTAATGAGAATTTTTTATAATTATGTTCTTGTAGATTTATAGAAATGTTGTAAGGGTTCTCCTATCGAGTAGATTTGATGTATGCCCGCACGGCCTATTCATTTGGGCCGTGAAAAATTGCACAAAGCGTCTAGGTTACCAATCTACAAGTACAAGTGCAATGTCGAGTAGACTCATGATTGGTGTGTGTAGATTCATATTTAATCTTCGAAGCTATAAGGAATTTAGAAAGTCCCACTTATTTCTTTCTCATCATGTCGTTCTTAGTTGTGTCAATCGCCCAAGGAGTCCAATTGGTAATCCGGGAAGATTCCAATTGGTATCTCGACAGCTCAATTGGTATCTACTTAGGTGTAATTAATAAAACCAAATGACAAATCCGTTGGGTGGATTTGACTTGAGTTGGCCAGAGAGACAAAGCAACCTTGTTATATTCGCTCCGCTTACAGTTGGGCAAGAAGTCTGTCCCACTCACAAAGTAGAAGAAGTACCATTGTCACTGACCCTATCACGTATGACAAATACCGCTAGCCGACGGTCGGCTGTAATGATGTATTTTAGAATTTAGCACTTCGTTATGAACAACATCAAATAGAAAATAGAACCAAGTGAAAAATGGATAAGTAATGCAAGTATAAGTAAAACCAAAGGAGGAAGTAAAGGGACCAACACGTACAATGCCGCCGAATGCCGAATGGGCACTCGAAGAACAAGTACGAACATCCAAAAGTAGAAATTGAAAAAGCGAAATAGAATTATCTTACAAGCCCCAAATGGGGGCTACCTAACAAATAGAATAAAGCTAAAATAGGGGTAGATACCGCGACTCCATCTAGGTGGAGATCTCACGTCGCACGTGCTCGCTTCCATGTCCGCTCCCTCCTCAACCCGCTAAGGAAGGAGAACTCGGGAGATCCTGTACCAGTCACCAGGAGGCCTTTCTCTGGAGGATAGGGTCTTTATAGTTTTCTTATCCCCTTCCACATTCGTATAATCATCTCGTCCCGTGAGCCGCCGTCTTCTCCTCTCCCGCTCCTAGTCCTTCCGGAGCTCAACATGAGCCTCGGGCTAGGGCAAGAATCACCCATGGCCCTCCAAAATCGGTAGCGATGCACCAGGGAGACCGTGAGGTCAACTGGCAGAAGGCCTCGTCGGGAAGACGTCCGGGGAAAAACCCTCTCGAGGAGTTCGTGCATGGTCGCTATCTTGGGCTCTATCCTTCAAATGGCCCCAAGGGCCTAAAAGTGTCATCCCTTCCATCACTCTTAGCTAACGCAGACTTTCTCTTCCCGCCCTCTCTAGGTTTCCCTCCTCCCTTCACCCTTAAGGGATCGTCTGCCACAATCCATGATGACATCCCGAGATTCCTAGTGCACTCGCCTCGCTTGCATAGCCCGGTGATAAGGGAAGGAAATGGCAAGCCAATGTTAGTCTTCTGGAAATACCTCCACTTAATCATTTGGGACCCCACATTGACCCTCACCCTACTAAGAATCGCCACCACAAAAGCCCGATGATAAGTCACGGGCCCGTGACATTAGAGTGACTGCGATCCTCTAGGAAACTAGACTCCAGTCAACTTTTGGCCTCCACCATAAAGTGGGTACTCTGGTTACTCGCACGGTAATGCCCCACTGGTAGTTTCCCTCTCGCTCTCCACCACCAAAGTGTTCACTAGCCACCGCCCGTCTTGGCTACATCAATGATCCTTCAACTCAAACTCTGTGGCTAGGCACCTGTTGTTTATAGCAAACAGGTCAAGATAACTCGTATGTCCCTAACATAGGCCACTGGCTCATCCCGGCTCTATGCTACGGTGGGGAGGTTAGCATAAAACTCCCACACCTAGGCCTTATTTTCCTTACCCGAGGCCTCCACCAAAGGGCCCTATCCACCTCAAGGAAGGAAAGTATAGAACATAAGCCCACATCCTAAACAATGATTTGTTTAGGATGTGCTCGAGGTAAGCATTCTGCGAGAGGTATGAGTGAGTACACGTACAGTATGGCTAGAGGACCATGCGGATGGGGTGTACGAGTGAGTAAACAGATAGAACTCGGATGCAGCCCTCTCGTTGTGAAAGCCGCTACTAGAAGCGGCCATGATGATTAACCCGCATTAATAGAAGTATTAGAAGAGTAATCGAATGATTAGGAGAAGTGGTATGGGAAAAAGGGAAAATTAGAATTTAAGAAGGGGCTATCGCCCAAGTAAACTCTGCTGGTAATGACGTGATATTTGTCAGTGAGTGAGTTCACCACGAAAGAGGCTCAGTTAGGGTGATACCGCAGCAAACAAAGGGGTTCCGCCGCAACTTTGACATCATCCTCTCCCACCTTCGTATCTCATCAATGGAGGTTCAAATTTCAACCTATATTTCTCCAAATTAACAATGCCTTGGGAAAGGAGAAGACTTGATCAAATTCTTAACAACTATTACCCACCCTAATAGGGCATGAATCAAGCCTCCGAAAGGCTCAAAAAGTCAAAACCACCACCCCATCTCAAACCACCTCATTTTCGACCCCGCAGCCCCATAAACTCACCAGAATCATGCAAAGAATAGTAGGGTACACTTGAGGACGTAAATACATCTAGAATGCTATGGAAATCTAGCCATTAATTCAAAAATGAGGAAAACCTACATATATCACCGTATAACTACTCCCAAAACAAGAGCAACAGCCATATGCAACATCCATTTTCTAGTAATGAAGATAGGGGGATCCACGGGAAGAGAATTACTTGGAAAATGAGGAGAATTCCCGTGAAAGGTTGAGAGGAATTGTAAGTGAATGAGAAATGGAGAATGAAACTTGAAATCTTTCTTTGTCACTTTAACTAACCCCGTCGTCCATTGCAATGGACCATATTATCACCGCAATGGAATCGCTATAGTAGGAAAAACTCACCCGCTGTAGCACATCATTAAAAGTTGTGGTTGTGTGGATTCTACCGTCGAACCTTGCCTTTTTGAAAACAATCAGCCCAAGTCGTTTGACGAATTAGTAATGTCAGACATTCGAGTAGAGATGGAAATATCTCAGAATAATCAAGAAAGGGTAACGAAGCAAATTAACTTTTGGGTCTAGGCCGAAACCTAGATGAATAATTATGAACCTACTAGAATTATCATTATACGTGGGAAAATTAGGAATAAGTAATAGTAAAGGATTTAAAATAATCACCCAAATTTGAAGGCACAGAAGTCAACAAGACCCTACATTGGATAGAACCGAGAAAAATTATTTACCGCTATTAAATATCAACCTGGATGAACAAAACCCCGCCGATATCATGTTTGTTTGGGGAAGAATAGATTTTTAATTGGTATTTGATGTACGAATTCGCCTAGTTGTTATAAAGACTCCGACCACATAAAGAAGGATGAATTTAAAGTTTTAAAATTCGTGATAAATCCCTGAGAAATGAAGGGTGCACAAAGAGTAAATTTGAATGGGCTTAGATGCAATTTGGTGGACCCAAGTGGGTGTCCGGCAGCGTAGACGATTTCTTCCATAACAAAACCATTGCAAGCAGGAAGGATGTCCACTGCAATGGGATGATGTGTACCAAAATCTACAATCCCTACTGATTAGGATTTTGAAAACCTAGTCCTTGAGGAGGACTTATTAAAAAGCCTAAAAATAGAAAAATAGATTTTTTGAGGAAACAAGAGAGCATCCAAAAGGTGGATGTGTTAGACCTCCATGTCTAGGAGCTCTACAAGAAAATCAAGAGAATGACGAGGCTCAGCCGAGGATAATCTCGGACGATAGCTTGGTGTCCAGATAGGCTATGATTTACTCACTTATGCTTAGACTTTTGTTATTAAATACATACGTGCATATGATCTATATGCTTTTGGTGGGTAGGATTTCACCTTAACCATGCTTTTTATCTATTAATTAGAACTGAAAATCTAAGAACAAGTGGATTAGAAGAGGGGTGATTGGAAAGTCCATAAATAAGGTAAATCCCTTGTGTGGTAGATATTGAAGCTAATAAATAGGCTCAGCGTTCTAGAATATGAGTTGAATCAAAATTATTGAGTAGATTAACTTTAGGGTGTCGTTGTCGAATATTTTCGTGCATAAAATATGAAATTTCTTCTTTCTTTTGAATCAACCTTGGATGGAAAAAATCACGTAGACTCGTGGTAGTGAGATGCAATTAATGGGCTGGTTAGTAAGCTATAACTATGTTAGAGCATGAGCTAAAGCGAGTGATATAGATAGTAATCTCTTACAATCGTTGATTTGAATGTGCTGCGATCGGTATTGTATTTTCTAGATTGATGATTATTGTCCGCATTAATAGTGACACTGTGGTAAGTTAATTGTTGATGTAGGCTTGTTATGACATTGTTCCATTATGGTGGGCATAAAGAAACCAAAACATGGGAGAAACTAGAGTAACACTGTCGCGCACAGCAGCGTGATCGCCGTAGCGGTAGTATATCGCCACAAATGGTGACCACCGTAATGGCAAAGGATGTCGTCGCAGCGGAGCCCAAACAAGTGAGTGGGCCAAGTAGTGAGCGTGCCAAGTAGGAAGTCTTATAACTTGCTAAAATAATTGTTATTACTATTGTTCATACATGAGGTAAATTTAAATTTTAGGTGATTGTAGTTGTCGCGATGAATGTGTAATTTATGTCATGTGATGATTTGTTGCATGTTGTGTTACATTATGCATCCTTGAGATTAAGGTGCTATTTGTCATCAAATGAATGTGGTGACTTGATCAATGGGAAAGCAATATAGGTCCCGTGGATACGCTTTATAGCCTAAAATTAGTCGTGTTGTCTAAGCTATTTGATACATTTTCATGTGATTTTATATAAAAGTGAAGATATGTGCTAATCAACATGATTAGCCTTTGTTTCAGAGAGGTTTTTGATGACTTTGAGGAGCTAATTCATGAATTGGTGAAGTTTGAGACGGAATAAACACGCTAACGCTTCTAAAGAGGAGGCCCAAAACAGCCCACCCGCTGGGCCGGCAACGTGCCACCAAGCAGTGCTGCCCAAGACAGCTCCCCTGCTAAGGGGCGCTGCGTCACGGTAGTGGCTCGCGACCAAGAGGGTGTGACGCGCTGCTCAAGCAGCGTGCCACGCTGTTATCGCGTGCTGTTTCCGCCGAAGCCAATTTTCGTGTTGATTTTTGCTGAGTTCGCGATGCCTCCATGTCACGGAGGTAGTGTTCGCAATACACTGGTGACACCTGAGCCGTTCCACGACAGCCAAATTATGCACGTTCTCCATTTACTATAAATAGGACCCTTAGCTCTTATTTTCATTTGGTCACGATTTTATCTTAAAAACCGCATAGAGAGAAGGGAGAAGTGGGAGAACTCAGCTAGGGTTTATTCAAATTTCTTCTCATCTACCACAATCTCATGTAAGTATGTAGTTAGGAGTAGATTAATAGTAGATTAGGAGTAGATTAACGTAGTTTTACTAACATGAATGGCAAGAACCCTTCCTCTAGGGTTGAAGCCATGAATTGATTGTAATTCTATGATATTGTTTTGGAATTGAGTTATTGATTGTTGTTTCCGTCTTGCATTCCGATTTGTTGCTTGTTTTTATGATTGGATCACCATAAAAGTATATTGTTAGCTTGGGAAATAGCTTGAGAAGGCATTACCTAGGTCAGGACATGAGAATGTGGGGAGTATGAAGTAATCTCGGGAGAGGTTCCGTGTTTGGATAGAAATATACCTAACACCTTGCTTGGTTGACACACTGTTAAGTGAAAGACCAACTTGGATGTCACATCACCACTCGAAGAAGTAGGTGTGCGGCCGAGTTGCGTTAAATGGTTAGACGTAATGTAAAGTCCTTAATCGTTTCCCCGTAAACTACAACATAATTGATTGCCCGCGACTAGAAAATTAAAACTCCGCTCACAATGATGCATAAGAGGCTAGATTGCCGTGTTAAGAGGCTCGAAAGACCAGAACATGCAATTCTAATTATGTGAAATAACACCGATGACCATGCTTGTTCCATTGCAAATCGTATTTTTATCGCATGATTAATTGGTTTTAACCCTATGTTGCTCCTAGAGCACTTTCGGAATATTTTGTTGACCCAAACTTAGACTTAATTTATCTCAAACGAAAATGTCTATCACCAACACTTTAGATATTTAAGATCACACTAGAAATGGGTAAAGTTAGGAGGAATGGGTCCGGCCTCTGGGTTCGACATTCCCGGCTTCAAAAGAGCCATACTATATTACTTGCACGAATCTGACACTTGCGGGCTCATCAAGTTTTTGGCACCATTGTCAGGACTCGCGAAGTTTTGATAATTTATCTATTTTTGTGTGATTTATTAAATTTTCTTAAGTGTTGAGAAACTTGGTCTTAGCTTGTCTATTTCAGGTGTGACAAAGCTGTCTCCGCCGAGTCAAGCTAGAAATAGGGAGCTTGTGGAACCGTTGCTTGAACCCGAACGTCAACCATTGCAAAGGAGAGTAGCCTAGAGCAAAAGCCGAAGAGACTTCAAGAAAAAGGTACAACAACAACCACCCGCTGGACAAGAACAACTGCTATCGAAGCAATGGCAAAGAAGAGCTCCGCTCGCGAAGTGGCAATCCCACTAGCGACGAATGTGACCTCTAGTATCCGTAAACCGGAGCCCGGAGGGAACTTTGAGCTAAAATGTATTTATGGTGCCTGCTACATTCTAGTGGTCACCACTCGGAATGGCACATGAGGACCCGCAAAGAGCACTTACGAGCTTTCTTTGAGATAAGTGACACGTTCGTCCCCACCGCGTGCTGTCCACAGACATGTCCGCTTAACCTCTTCCCATTTTCATTGTTGGGAGAGGCAAAAAACTGGCCGAAGGCCGAGCCACCGAACTCCATTACTTCATGGGATGATTTGGCCAAAGTTCTTATCGATTCTTCTGTGCAAGACCTAAAGTTGAGAAGTGAGATACTTAGTTTCAAGCGTAAGCTCGACATGAGAATTTATATATGGCTTGGGAAAGATTCAAGTCATTGTTGAGAGATCGTCTCATCATCAAAGAATCAAAATGAAGTGTTACCCATACCTTTATAGAAAGTCTGCACTCCACATACAAAAATATTACTAGACTTTGCGCCAGGGCAAGCCTGGAGAAGACATATGATGAGCTTTACACTTTGCTGAACAAATAATTGCACAAGGAAATCCGTGAGTGGCACAACAATCATCAAGAGTGGCAAGTGAAAGAGATCAAGGACAGGGCGTATGGTTTGAATGCCTTGGCAAGACAGCTTAGCTTCGCTTCAACATCAAATGCTGACTCGGGCCTAATAAACCGAGTATGCACCAACACCGTGGCCAGTTAATGCAATTCAAAGAAGCTCCTAGTTGGTGTGAAATTTGTGGTAATAATGGGCAACGCGTAATCTTGTGGAGCCAATTCTGAATCAGTCAATTTTGTTGGGAATGTGCAAAGGAATCGTAATTTCGGAAACAACTCCAACAGAAATTGCGGTGGCCACCCAATTCTTCTTGGGTGGAAACCAAAACATAATTTTATGCAACCTCAACAACATCAAAAGAGACGCTGCACAGGCAGGTTGATGGGCATAGTAGTGCCTCCGCATTGAGGAAACACCGCAGAAAATTATGGAGACCCAAAATCGCTAGCGTAAAATCAAAGAGGATGGCAACAGACTTAATGAATCAACAAGTAGCCACCCGCAATCTTGAAAAGCAAGTTGGTCAAATAGTAAACAACCAAAATATGAGGCCGCAAGGGGATTATAAGCAATGCGTATCCTAACCCCTATACATCAATGCCATCGGGCCTTAGAAGCGGAAGGCGCTAGCCGATGCATGGCCTAAAGAGTTGAGAAAGAGGCAATGAGTTGGTAAGACCAGACCATCCACCGATACCGGAGCAAATCGCAGTGCCGGGCAACAAAATGTGCAATCTTCAATGCAAACCGCCCAAAGACTACCACCACCATTTCCTCTTAAATTCAAAAAGAGCAAGGAGGAGGATTACCAAAAAGTTCTTTGAGACTTTCAAAGAACTTCACATAAATTTTCCTCTTATTGATGTCCTCACAGGAATGCCCAAGTATGCTAAATACTTGAAGGATGGATACAACAAAGTTAGATTGGTGGACGTCCAAATCAGAAAGGTGCACCGACCGAGAGGAAGCCACAGGCATTGAGCAAAATGCCAAAGAAGCTCAAAGACCCCGGAGTTTTTAATTTCCCATACAAATTGGTAAAGCCGGGTGTTCGCGCTTTCAGGTGATTTAGGGGCAGAAGTAATCTAATGCCCCTATCCTTATTCAACACCTTGGGGCGTTGGGAAGGACTGAGACCGACAAGGTTGATGTTGCAAACTGGCCGACAAGTCGCGAGTGACACCCGATGGAATCATAGAGGACCTTTCTCATCAAAGTAGGTAAATTTATTATACTGATGATTGTTTTAGATTTTCGTGTTGATGACTGTGTACCCCTAACTGGGACGGCCATTCTTGGCCAACGAGGAGCTGTGGTGATTGATTTGAAAGAAGGGACCCTAAAAATGAGGGTCGAGGATGAAGAAGAAATCTTCCGTGTCTACCAAGAAATAAACCCATCCACACACATGTAAAAACCTTTGTCAAGTTAGGGGGTTGCGAGGATGAGTGTGGGGTGGAGGAGTCCGCAGTGCACTAGCCAAAGGCAAAGATAAGTGTTCACACCGAGTCCGATAAAGGGTTCAAATTCAAAAAGAAGTTGGAGAAAGGGAGGAACAGTGGAGGCTGTTTCCCTCTCAACAAACAGAAGAAAGGAGATTGGTTCGAAAGAGAACCTGTGCATGAGGATGTCCCTGGGGGGAGCAAACCCACGTCGTGCCACGACGTAAAAATAAGGCGCGCCGCTGAGGCAAACCCAAGGGTAAACCTCGTACACTTTGTAATTTTGATTTTTATTTTGATTTTGTTATTTTAATTTGTTTGTTTGTGTTCTTGGTGGAAAGTTAGGCACCGGTGGAGGGGAAGTCCGAGTACCTCGCAGGGAGGAAGCTAGGAAGCACGGAAAAGGAAAAGTGTGGGGTCGACCACCCGCTGTGCAAATGGTGGAAAACATGCTACTAGCGAGGCCTAAAAGGCCTCAGTGGTTATCACCTCTTGAAATGCTTCACCTGATGCCACGATTACAGCATGATTTAAGTGGGGTGAGGGAAATTTCAATGAAATTTCAAAAATTTTGTGCCAATAAATATATTGTGAATGGAATGCTTGTGTGGAAAAATTTGAAAATTTTTTGAGAGTCAAGCATGAATTCATCACCCGTTGGTTTTTCTTTTTCGGCTCCTTTTCCCGACGGGGGTGTTTGAACCTAAGAATAAAATTTTTTATTTTTTATTTTTAATTTTTTTCTTTGTCTCGTACATAATGTTTTAGTCATGTTAGGGACGGCTCTCGACGATGAAGAATGGATGACGACCGTCTTGAGGAAAATTAGCCGATAGATGCTCAAGTTTTTAACCCATAGCTAATGGATGCTTGATGTTTGTTGTGCTATATATGATCGTGAGATGTGCATGTTCGCAGCAGCTAATGCAAGTGTATAACTTGTTGGAGACACTTAGGCTCTTGAATGTGACTCAATATAAATGAAGCTTCTTTGAATTCTTGTAATTAGCCGAGTAAGAGTCTCATGAATGTGTGTCTTGAATTGAGCATGTGGCAAGAGTGTAAGGTTTTTGAGTATTCGATGCTATTGTGGATTGTCTAGAACTTGCCTGTGTGTAAAGTGAAGCGAAATGAAGGATATGAAGTGTAGGAGATGATTTAGGCATTTCTTTGAATTAACCTACTTTTTATCCCTCGTTTTACCTACCTCGAAAAATTAATCCTAGTTAGCCCCGTTGAGCCTTGAGCCTATTCTTTGATAGCCGCAACATAAGTTTAACTGCTTTCTATTAACCTTGAATTTGACCCAAAGCTCCTAAGCGCTTGGAGAAGAAAAATCTGAAAGAGTAAAGGAGTGAGGAGAATGAAAAGAAATGAAAAGTAGCAAGTTGTAGAAGTTGAGAAAAGGTCAAAGGTGCACTTGTGTGTGGAAAATGGTTGATTATTGTTATTGAAAGCAAGAAAACAAAGTAATGAAAATTATTCGTAGAGCTCTCTTTACCGACAAGTCAAAAGTGCCTAAATAAAAGGGGAAACAAAAGAGGAAAAAGAAAACTACCAAGGAGAAAAAGGTGAAGTAAGGGATGGAAGTTCTAGGAAGTGATGTATTAAAAGTGCTTAGGGCATAAGAGCTTACATCGTCATAATAGTAGCCCCACCGCACTGAGTTAAGTTACAACCTACAAAGTCCTACTTGATCTTACATTCATACATCCTCAAATTCGTGGAGTAAAACACAAGGGCAAGCTTATGGGTCATGACATGAAGCATGTGAATTCTTGTGAGAGTGAGGGTAAATTCTTTTTATATACCCACACATGTTGTGATGTAAAAATTATTTTTGCGTGTGTTTGGGTAACTCTCTTTTCCGTGAGGACACATGTTTAATGAAGGATGTAAAATCATGTGGGATTTCTAATCGCTGATTGACATGAGTTTGCTAAGATTGAGAGTCGATCCGAGGTTAAGAAGTCTTAACATAGTTGTATTTCATAGATTGTTCTATTTTTAACTTGTATCTTACGTAATCATTATAATGTAGCTTGAGTTATCTTGCTAAATTAGTTATGGGACTCTACATGTATGATATGTAAAAGGTTGTCCGAGGACGAACAAGGCTTTAAGTGTGGGGTTGTGATCACGGGAAATAATATAGGTCCTTGGATACGCTTTATAGCCTAAATGCCAGTCGTGTTGTCTAAGCTATTTGATACATTTTCATGTGATTTATATAAAAGTGAAGATATAAAGCAACCAACATGATACCCTGTTTTGTAGGTTTTTGATGACTTTTGAGAGCTAATTCATGAATTGGTGAAGTAGAGGCTTGAGACGAACAAACACGTTAAACGCCGGCAAAGAGGAGGCCCAAACACCACTCTGCTGGCAACGTGCCACGGTGGTGCAGTTGCCCAAGACAGCCCCCGCGCGTTGGCAGCGTGCCACGGTGTGGTGGCTCAGCGACCAAGGGTGTGCAACGTGCTGCCCAAGTAGCGTGCCACGTTGCTATCGCGGTGCTGTTCCCGCTGCCGATTTTCGAGTTGATTTCCAAAGGAGCGCGATGCCTCCGTGTCACGCGAGGCAAAGGTTCGTGATACACTCAGACACCTGAGCCGTTCCATGACAAAGCCAAATTATGCAGGTTCTCCATTTACTATAAATAGGACCCTTAACTCTTATTTTCATTTGGTCACGATTTTATTCGAAAAAACTCATAGAGTGAAGGGAGAAGGGAGAACTCATCTAGGGTTTATCAAATTTCATCTACCGATCTCATGTAAGTATGTAGTTAGGAGTAGATTAATAGTAGATTAGGAGTAGATTAACGTAGTTTTGATTTTAACATGCATGGCAAGAACCCTTCCTCTAGGTTGAAGCCAGAATTATGATTGTAATTCTATGATATTATTTTGGAACGTTATTGATTGTTGTTTCCGTCTTGCATTCCGATTTGTTGGTTGTTTTTATGATTGATCACCATAAAAGGCTGTTAGCTTGGGAAATAGCTTGAGAAGGCATTACCTAGGTCAGGACATGAGAATGTGGGAGCATGAAGTAATCTCGGGAGAGGTTCCGTGTTTGGATAGAAATATACCTAACACCTTGCTTGGTTGACACACGGGGGTTGGGTGAAAGACCAACTTGGGGATGTCACATCACTACCGAAGAAGTAGGTAAAGGCTGGAGTTGCGTTAAATGGTTAGACGTACGAAAGTCCTTAATCGTTTCCCCGTAAACCACAACATAAATGATTGCCCGCTACTAGAAAATTAAACTCCTCGCTCACAATGATGCAAAGAGGCTAGATTGTCGGTTTAGAGGCTCGAAAGACCATGAACATGCAATTCTAATTATGAAATAACAATCGATAGGACCATGCTGTTCCATTTATAAATCGTATTATCGCATGATTAATTGGTTTTAACCCTATGTTGCTCCTAGAGCACTTTCAGAATATTTCGTTGACCCAAACTTAGACTTAATTTATCTCAAACGAAATGTCTATCACCAACACTTTAGATATTTAAGATCACACTAGAAATGGGTAGTTAGAGGAATGGGTCCAGTCCCTGTGGGTTCGACATTCCGGTTCTTAAAAAGAGCCACTATATTACTTGCACGACCCGTATACTTGCGGGCTCATCATGACTGAGATGACGGATAATACGATAGGAATGTCATCGATATAATGGTAAATGAGAGGTCTATGGCCGAAGGAAGGGAACTCAGATGAACAGTTTACTACAATCAGATTCCCAATAAGGATTGATAAATGAGTGGCTCTTGCCCAAGGTGAGCATCCGGGCGAGCGGTATGAGGGAGTACACAAACAGGTATGGCTAAAAGACCATGCGGTTGGGTGTATGAATGAGTAAACAGATAGGTATGATTAATGTTTCATATGACTGGGTGTACAGTGCATGGATTTTCATAGTCCCCTATAGGTCATGACTTGAAGGGCAAGCATAAGACCCTCTAACATGTGTGTGCAGTGATATGACGGAGGCATGTACCCGACATATCACCGATAATATGATTGTGAGACAGCAATTATGCGGGTATGAGTTGATATACATACGACTACAGATTCATAAAGTTACAAAATATACAAGTGTGATATAGGATATACCGACATAAATCGGGTTTGAGGTGAGGAACAGGGATGGAATACTGTATAATGGCTACCCGATCCAGGTAAAATATCTTATGACATTTTCGTGGTATGAAGCCAGGTATGTGCATGTACTTTACTGTTGGGGAAATTGACTCCCTCATATTGTTTTGATGATCTTTATGTGTACTTGAGTTAATTAATCTATAATTGCATTTGAATGTCTTGTGTTAACTAATTTTTGTTGGCTATGGATGATAGCATGATGGTTTTGAATGAAAGATAGTGCAGTACCATGAGATAGCAAGTAGATCTTATTATTTGATGTACTTTTCCAAGGAGGGTTGGAAAATCCTATAGATAATTAAATAGGTTAATAAAGGGTAGAAATGGACTTAAGTTAATTCTAGTCAAATGGACAGAGAGATAGTGGTGCTGCAGAGTTTTATAGCAGGAATAAACAAAATCAGATTAGGGGAATTCGGGTACTGACTGTAGCCGCGGTAGCGGGACCACTGTGGTGATCCGAGTATTCACTGCAGTGGAAGCAAAGGGAGATAGATTGAGGACTTTAACAACTAATAGGTTTGTGAAAGTATGCGATAAACTTTGATCAGATTTTAAGAACGTGAATGTAGTAGTTGTACCTAGTATGGAGTTAGGGACTGAGATAATCATTACATTTAATGGCATTGATTGTTTATTGATTATTATGTTATTATGTTAAGTAACCCTAGTGGGCCGATGATGCCTACCTGTACATGTGGTATACTGATACTACCTGCTACATCTTTTTGGTGTAGGTTGTGATAGATTGAAGTTCCTTGATTAGCGTAGAGTACTCATCACCAGCTTCAATGTCCTTCTTTCCAGAAGAAGCTGGGTCATTTTGTTTCGTCAAGTATTTCAAATAGAGCTCTTGTACCTGTCTAGATTAGATCATGGGAGAGTCATGTTTGGGGAATCTTGTAATTTTATTTTGTTTTAATTTTTATCAATTAATGAGATGTAATGAAAATTGTTTGAAATTATTTTCTTGTATATTTATAGAAAGTTGTAAGAGTTCTCCTNCTCCTATCGAGTGGAGTCGATGTAGGTGCTCACACGGCCTGTTCATTTAGGCCGTGACAATGACTCGTGGTGTGACGCGTGGTCTAAGCTTCCAACTTCATCATCTTTCTACGACTCCTCCTATGATCCGTTACTTCTCACCACGAGTCATTCTGAGGCAAAAACACATATTTTTCTGCTAAACTTATTTTCATTTCTCTCATCTAGTCTTAAGAACTTTCAGGATATTATAGAGAGTCAAGATTTTTGGAAAGCATTTTTATTTAATTTCATTGATGTTTTAAGAGAAATGTTTGTTGTGAAAGTTATTGAGAACTGTAAATATTTATTCATTGTGTTAGAAAAGGGGTTCTCCCACTACTAGAAATTAGACCTACTGCAACGGTTCCAAATGTGTTGCAATAGACTACATAACAATGGTCATAGACCAACGACAACAGATTGAAGATTGTCACATCTGCTCGCATTACTATAGCTCTATTGCAATGGATCTTGCAATGGTTCTCAGACCCATTGCTATAGGAACATGTATAGAAACAGTTATTCTTCCGTTTATAGCGACTGCAAGATTGCATCAGTGGGTACGGTTGAAAAGTATTGCATTAGAATTTTCTGCAACAAAACACTAAATTATGTCAACGGTTGTTCTCAATCTTGAAACAATTAATTTTACGTTTTTGCAATGGTTTTAACTATTACTGCAAAAGCTTCATACATTATAGTAACTTTCCAAAAGGCTACCGCAATAGTTATATTTTCTATTGTAACGATTTTGAATAGAAAAGCAGAAATTTATAATATAGCCTATGCTGTAAATTTAATAATTAGATTTTATATATAACCAAATCATTAGATATATGTAATCCAGAATATCCCAATCATATATACTATCCATACAGGCAAAATGTCCCATAGAAACTATTTCAGCAGTTACCACTCAATTTGATAGAAAACAAAAAGATGTAGCTTAGCACAAGTTTCAAACATCAGAAAATAAAAGAGTCTAGCTAGAGCAAGTTGCAAAATATCAGGAAAAAAAAGAGTCGAGATAGAGCATTTGAAGTTTCTACAACTTCTAACCAATTATCTCAAGTAAGGTCTTCAATACTGTCATCATCCCCTTGTATATTTTCTCCACCTACAAAAGACGACAAATTAAAGTTATGAACCAAAATAAAGATAAGTCTACACTATGAAATGAAGGAATTAAAGACATCTCGGAGATCAGATGCATACTAGATAAAAATGTAACATAATTATTAACTAAGAAGATTATAATCTCCTGCTATTAACAAAAGCTACTGCTACTGCCAAAAGCTACTGAAATAAAGAAATTAAAGACTACTGCTGTTGCAAAAAACTTTATTATAG
>JACEIK010003408.1:37192-57679 GCA_018107945.1 Datura stramonium | reverse complement strand
TTAGGATGCCCTATGATTCGTTTAGTCAACTTTAAGTGTGCAGTGGTGAAGAAGGTGTTGAATTCAAGTGTACTTCATAGATTGAGGAAATGAGTTGTAAAGTTCTCTGATGACTCATTAAGTGACTTGTTGAGTGAAAGAAAAATCAAGGTTTGGGTTTTTCTCTAGTGGAGATGGATTAGAAGATGACTCATTACTTGACTTGACGAATTGTCAAGTGGGTTGTTAGGTATGGCAGGGTCATTCTCCTAGTTGATTCATTAAGGGTGTTTTTATAATTCCTAAGTTCCTAAACTATGTCCTTTTAAGATTCTTAAAGAGTTTTTTAACGGTGTTTAACCTAGCCTAAGTCATTATTCTCTCATACATTCATTGAATCTGAAATCCTATTCCAAGATCAAGCTAGGGTTCCTTATCGATTCCTTCCCCAATCTTCTTGGGTGTTCAAGGAAAGCTTAGAAATCAAGTTACCCAGGTATGTAGCATCATGAATGGGGTATATATTCCACCCTTATGTCCAATTTCTTCTTTAAATTCATGAATTCAAGTCTCTAATCAAATGTATAGCAATTCAAGGGTTTAACCCAATTCTATGTAAATATCCAAGCTATGCCTATGGGTCCAATTCCCTCATGTTTCCAATAATCAATTAAGACTAATGGGAAGATTTTACACTCAATTTGATTATCAATTCATGTTTTCACGTTTTATGAGAATTATGCCCTATCATGCATAATTTATGAAATTCAAGCGTATGAGTTTATGATTTCAAGTATCATGAATTATTTAGTATCCATGAATGTTTATGAATTCTTAACTTATGATTTCATCACTTAGAATTACGAAGCTTATTTCAAGTATGTATGATTCCATAATTTGGGCATGCCCATTCAAGTTAAGTATGTTTATCATGATTTTAGCCAAGGCTTAAAAAGTCAATTTTAAAAAGATATTTGGAGTCAAGACTCCCAATCATTCATATTTGAGCTATGTTTTGACAATATGAGTATAAGAGCAATACACATATTTTGGAAGTAATGCCTAGCACCAAGTAGGCCAGCGATTTCGAGGACCCCGATCTCTGAACTATGCGTCAACGTAGGATGTATTCTTATTGGGACCTCTCAAGAGAGTGCTTCCCTATCACGACCCAAATGACCATGATTGGTACCCACCCTAACGCCCCAGTGGGCGAACCAACGATTCTCAATAATATCCTCTAAGGTATGCATTCAGCAGGAAAGTATTTATTATAATAATATGAAGTGAACATTCAGAGCAATAACAAAACCGTTTAAAAAAATTGTGATAAATAATCTCGAGACCTAATTGTCATTGTACCAGACATCTATATACACCACTAGATTAATAAGTCTATAAAGTAAAAGAAATGAATGTTTGGAGAGGAAAGACATCTTCGATGGAGGAGTGGTATTACCTTCTTGGTCTGCTCACCTTTCAAATAAACCGATGCTGCTCTATAGGTGGGATGTGAGAAACTTCCTGCTTTGAACTCTGCACCTAGAAAAGAAGTGCTGAAGTAGGGTAAGTACATAACACGGTATTGGTAGTCATCATTGACCGACCATAAATAATAACATATAAGCATTGAAACAACAGTATAAAATGAGTCTTCAACGTCATACATAAATACAATAGCCATATCAAGTACACTAACTCTATACAAGTGACAACCGGCCTTCTCGTTGGATTGGGCCTTTCGCTGCAACGATCTCGCCGTAGCGGTTTAATGTCCGCTGCAGTAGTACTTCCTTAGGCAGTAGCTCGACTTAGCTACACCTTTATCAGTTCATCAGTTCAGCAATTCACATACTCTACGGATTAATTCAATTGTAACACAAATCTGGACAGCACTTAGTACAACTCATTATCCATACAGATTCCACACTTAATCACAAGAGGAATTAACTCAGCACCTTCAAACATTGTGACCAAGATACACTTAAGATCAAATCCATGTTCTTCATTCAAATTATATATATTCATGATAAGAAATTGACCCAACCACTTAGAACATACTCGATCCAGTCTTTAATAGGATTACAAAATAACATGGAATAAAATAGTTGGTGACATAACCGGTGCATGCCTCCGCCATATCACCGTGACACTCAGACAACAATATCAGTGTACACACATGCCATAGGGTCTTATTTTTTCCCTTCTAGTCATGACCTTCAGGGGACTCTAGAAATTCACATACCGTACCGCTGTGGTACCCGCTCCCACTTATATGTTCGTCTGGATGCTTACTTGGGACATGAGCCACTCAACAAAATCGGTCCCTCAGATACTCCTCTTTGGGCACGGGCCTCTCATCTTAGGATATATTTACTATCCTACTCATTTTCCATCCACCGAATATAATAGGGTGCAATATATAAACACTTAGGGGTTTATAATCTAATCCCTCACTTTCACTATTACAAACCATCAATCATCACGAACCAATGTAAACATAATTCACTTCACAACTCCACATAGTTTCACAACAGTTCAAAATCACTTCATAATAAACATGATTTTCACAATTTATTCAATAAGGAAATTCCGTAATAAATAATGTCTGAAGCCCAATCATATATCATCATCGAACAATCATTCATATCATTATATAGGGTCTAACCCTCTAACCATAACCTACCTTGATATTCAAATTTGGAAATTCAACTATTTTGCAGGAGCCTTTTCCTTTCTTAAAGCTTCGGAACGCTCGATATTTACACAAAGTCAGAGTAATTTATTAGTTACTCTTCAAATAAGGGTATAAATAGATCAAACCCTCCTTTTTCAGGGCACTTTAATAGTAAAACCCTCTAATTCAACCTAGTTTTAGGTCTCCATTCCTGTCTAACACATATTTTTTAGCAAGGAAGCCTTCGGGAAACGGTTATTACTGATAAAACTTGTAGCCCTAGTCCATCAACCTAGGTTTTCTCACCTTAGAAATCTACCATTAAAAGGTCCCCTAAGCTTTCTACAATAAACTATACCCATTGTAGGAAGAAGGAATCAAGAAACTCACCTTAGAATATGAATTCATTGCTCTGGAGAAAAAATCGCCTTCTGGCCTTATTCCCTCACATTTTGGAAATAATAGGGTAAAAACCCTAGAAATCCCATTTAAACCCACTTTTTTATTTCCGTCATCCGCTGCAGCAGTCACATTTCCGTTGTAGTGGACCCTCTACAGTAGTCAGGGCACCCTTATGGCGGTTCCGGCGATTATTTTCCAAATTCATCCCGACGGGACTCCGACCGGCACCACAGTCTCGCTGCAGTAGATATCCTATCACTGCAGCAGTCCCCGAAGCAGTAACCAAATGAACTGGAAATCCTGGCAACCAAATAACAACCGGTGACCACTGGTCATCACTTCTCACCACTAGTCGTTGGACGACCCGTGATATCCCCAACTGCTAAGCTCAGCCTTTCCTACGACTACCAATAATGACTCGTTGTTTGAAGAAATGAGTTGCTGCATCGCCCCTTATCTCCACTACCACCAGGACTTCCCCTTACAGTGACTGCATACAACGACCCATGGTTTGATACCACGAGTAATTATGTCGCCTGTTTTTTGATATTTTCCCAGTTTTAGCTGTTTTAAACTTTAAACTCCTGGGTCTACTCTTAGACACTTTCGAGGTATTACAATATCTCCCCCTTGTGAACATTTGTCCTTGAATATAGGAAACAAGAAGAAAACAGAAACATGCAATTAGCATATTCAAATATTGATCATTTAAACCGAAACTCACGAAATGACTACCTCATATTTATATCATATAGCTGAACTGATACCTCAAGTCGTAACTGAGCCGGTAGAGAATAACTAAGGGTATTTAGTCATCATATCTGCTTCGGCTTCCTACGTAGTTGCTTCAACTTGTTGATTCCTCTATAAAACCTTAATTGAAGCTACTTCCTTGTTCCTTAGCTTTCGAACTTGATGATCTAATATTTCCACCTGAACTTCCTCATAGCTAAGGCTTTTTTTTTACACCAATATTGTCCACCTGAACAGCTAAAGCTGGATCTCCCAAATATTTCTTCAAAAGTGATACATGAAACACAAGATGCATGGAAGACAACTCCGAGGGCAAGTCCAACTCATACGCTACCTTACCAACTCTTCTCATAATTCGGTAGGGACCAACATAGCAGGGAATGAGTTTTCCTTTCTTTCCAAATCGCATCGCTCCCTTCAGGGGAGATACCTTCAGAAATACCCAATCGTCTAGCTCAAACTCCAAATCCCTCCTCCTCACATCTGCATATGACTTTTGATGACTCTGAGCGGTTTTCAGCCTATCCCTTACTAACTGAACCTTCACCATAGCCTCATGAACGGAATTAGGCCCTATCATAGCTTCCTCACCAACCTCAAATCATTCGATGGGCGATCTACACCTCCGCCCATAAAGAGCCTCAAATGGTGCCATCTGGATGCTAGAGTGATAGTTGTTATTATAAGAAAATTTGATCTAAGGTAAATGATCATCCCAGCTACCTTTGAAGTCCAGCACGCATGCTCTCAACATGTCTTCGAGAGTTTGGATTGTTCATTCCGCTTGGCCATCTGTTTGCGGATGAAAGGCTGTACTGAGCTTAACCTGAGTCCCAAGCCCTTTCTGAAAAGACCACCAGAATTAGGAGGTAAACTTAGTACCTCGATCTGAAATAATAGACAAGGGCACCCCATGTAGTTGAACCAACTCCCGAATATACAACTTGGCATAATCATCCGTTGAATCTGTGGTTTTCACTGATAAGAAATGTGCAGCCTTAGTTAATCCATCTACCACCACCCAAATGGAATCGTATTGTCGGGCGATACGGGGTAACCCTATAATAAAATCCATGTTAATATCTTCCCACTTCCAAGTAGGAATGCTAATATCTTGAAGTACCCCTCCTGGCCTTTGATGTTCAACCTTAACTTGCTGATAGTTCGGGCACCTGGCTACAAATTCCGCAATATCCTTTTTTATACCATCCCACAAATAGATTTCTCGTAAGTCGGAATACATCTTCGTGGAACCTGGATGAATAGAGTATCTGGTACCATGTGCTTCATGCAATATCCGGCTACTTAAATCATCCAAAGTCGAAACACACAAACGACTCTGGTACCGAAGGACACCATCTACCCTTTGGGAGAAAACCTCCACCTTCTGACTTTGGACTTCTTCTTTCAGCTTTACCAACATCGGATCCTCATCTTTCCTAGATTTCACATCAGCCACCAAAGACGACTCTGATCCGTTCTGCACAACAACACCATCATCGGTTGAGTCGACCAACCTCACTCCCAACCTTGCAAGTTGATGGACATCTTTTGCTAGCTCCTTCTTTCCTTCCTCCACGTGGGACACACTCTCCATGGAGAGCCTACTAAGTGCGTCCGCTACCACATTAGCCTTAACCGGGTGGTAAAGGACACTCATGTCGTAGTCATTGAGTAGCTCTAACCACCTCATTTGCCGTAGATTGAGGTCCTTCTTCGTGAACACATATTGCAAGATCTTGTGATCCGTGAATACATCCACGTGGACCCCATATAAGTAATGTTGCGATATCTTCAATGCGAATACCACCTCGGCCAACTCAAGGTCGTGGGTCAGTTAATTCTTCTCATGGACTTTAAACTGCNTATCTTCAATGCGAATACCACCTCGGCCAACTCAAGGTCGTGGGTCAGGTAATTCTTCTCATGGACTTTAAACTGCCTTGAGGCATATGTTATCACCTTCCCATGTTGTATCAACACACACCCAAGTTCGATTCTCGAAGCATCACAATACACCATAAAAACATCGGCACCCTCGGGTAGGGTCAACACTTGTGCTTAAGTGAGTCGAGTCTTCTAACTCTTGAAAGCTTTTCTCACAAGCCTCTGACCATTGAAACTTCACCTTTTTCTGAGTCAACCTGGTCAAAGGTGCTGCAATAGATGAGAAGCCCTCAACAAACCACTGGTAGTAACCAGCTAAACCCTAGAAACTTCGAATATCCGAAGGTTCACCGGCATAGGTCAATTCTTCACCGCTTCAATTTTTTGAGAATCTACCTTTATGCCCTCGCTTGATACTATATGGCCCAAAAATTTCTACCGAGTTCAACCAAAACTCACACTTGCTGAACTTTGCATACAACTGTCGATCCTTGAGGGTTTGAAGCACTACTCTCAAATGAGCGGCATGCTCCTCCTTGCTCCGAGAGTATATAAGAATGTCGTCAATGAAGATAATCATGAACATGTCCAGATACAGCTTGAACACCCTATTCATCAGGTCCATAAAAGCTATAGGAGAATTGGTTAGTCCAAAAAACATAACTACAAACCCATAATGGCCATACCGCGTCCTAAAGGCTGTCTTCGGGATATTACACTCCCGAACCCTGAGCTGATGATAACTGGACCTGAGGTCTATCTTTGAGAAACATCTAGCACCCTGAAGCTGGTCAAAGAAATCATCAATCCTGGGTAAAGGATACCTGTTCTTATAGGTGATCTTGTTCAATTGCCGATAGTCAATGCACATCTGAAGCGAACCATCCTTCTTCCGGACAAATAAAACTAGTGCACCCCATGGAGACTTGCTCGTTCTAATAAAGCCTTTATCTAATAGGTCCTTCAACTGATTCTTCAATTTCTTTAGCTCTGCGGGAGCCATGTTGTACGGAGGAATAGAGATAGGCTGCGTATTAGGTAATAGGTCAATACCAAAATTAATTTCCTTCTCAGGAGGAACACCTGGAAAATTATCAAGAAAGACCTCTAGGTACTCACACACCACCAGAACTGACTGGATAGTCGGGGTCTCGGACTCAACATCCCTAACCCTAACTAGATGATACATGCAGCCCTTAGATATTATTTTTCTGGCCTTAAGATACGAATTAAATAGACCGGCTGGTACAACTGAACTACCCTTCCATTACAAGACTGGTTCCCCTAGAAAGAGGAATTCCACTGCACGGGCATAACATGCAAACAACCAATCCATACCCAGAATGATGTCAAAGTCAGTCAGAGCTAACTCTACTAAGTCTGCGGAGGTGACCTTATGAAATATTGTAATGGGATAACCTCTATACACCCGCCTAGCTACAGCTGAATCACCGACTAGAGTAGATATTGAGAACGACTCTGACAGGATTTCAGGGTTAACCCCAAAACTACTAGCAATATAAGGGGTCACAAAAGACAAAGTAGCTTATTCTGACAGGATTTCAGGGTTAACCCCAAAACTACTAGCAATATAAGGGGTCACAAAAGACAAAGTAGCTTCTAGATATAACAAGGCATAAGAATCAATATGGAAGACTTGTAACATACCCGTGACCGCATCTGGTGAAGCCTCTTGCTCCTGGTAGGGTACTAAAGCATAAAACCTTTTTTGGCACTGACCGCCTGCTGAATTAGTAGAGGTACCCTGCTGAGAGGGATGTGCTGCCGGAGCGGCAGAAATGGCTAATGTCACATGGGCTCCACCGACCCCTGATCTGGCTGAGGGGCAATCCTTAAGTCTGTGTCCGAGTTTGCCACACCCGAAGCAATCATCCAAGCCAACTAAGCACCTCCTGGGGTGATTCTTGCTGCAGTGTTCCACCTGCATGCTACCCTGGCGTCTCGACTCTGAAGCTCTGCTCCTCCGATCCCCTCTAAATCTTGACGGCGTGCTGCCGATGATGGAGCTGGAGCAATAGACCCGTGTTGGGACTGCTGACGCTGCCTACCCTCTGACCTGATCTGAGAAGTCCCATAGCTATCGGTCCTGGCCCTGTTGGCCTCCCTCTGCCTCCGGTAGATTAACTCCATCTACTGTGCATGCAACACAATGCGGGGAAAGTAGATGTCCCAATGCAACATAGAAATCATGCGATCCTTATCCAAATAATCCGCCACCCCATGTACAAAATGACTCACCCAAGCCCTCTGGTCCGCCACCAACTCTTCAGCATACTTGGAAAAATGGGTGAACTCCAATGCGTACTCCTGAATGAACATGTCACCCTGTTTTAAATTAACAAACTCAGCCGCCTTGAGCTCCCTCATCTCCTGAGGGAAAAACCGATTCAAAAATGCCACATGAAACTCTTCCCAACCTATCGGGCCTGCACCCACTGCCCTCGCATCTCTCCATCACTTGAACCATATGTGAACCACCCCCTTTAGTAGATAGGAGGTCAAGTCAACACACTCCCCATTATTCACCCCCATAACCTGAATGATTTTCAGAATCTCCTTGATTAAATCGTGTGGATCCTCGCCCACCTTCGAACCCATGAACTCAGGAGGGCGGATCCTCAAGAAACCTCTCACCCTAGCTTCCTCTGCATACCCATTCTGAGGGTAATGCACCACTGTTTGATTATGAACCTGGGAAGCCATAGCCTATGCTAGCATCTAAATCGCTGTCCTAAACTCAGCATGGGCAGCTGGCTCTGGTGCATGCTCCTCGTGAACAGGTGGGGTTGGCTGATGCCCATCACCATTGGCACCCTCATGAACATTGCCATCACCATTCCTTCTGGCGTTCACTCGGCGTGGAAACATGATTCTGCAAACGCGAATAACACAAATTAGGAGGGTAAGGACTTTCATCGCACGACATAGATCACAAAGAAGGAAATATTTCCTAAACGTCTCGTAGCCTCTTTGTCATAATTATGGCGCGCTTCACACCCATGAAAAAGACTCTACTTAACACGGCTTTCAGACACCCTAGGACACTTCACACCTATTGCTCTGATACAAAGTTTGTCACGACCCGAATGTACACCTAGATCATAAACACGGGACAAGGAGCCCCGAGAGACCCCAAGTTGACTCATGGCATGAGTATACATCTAATACATTCACATAAGTGGAAGACTTAACATAAGGAAATAAAATCATGACATAATAACAGAGAAAAGACAGTACATATTCCATACACGATGACTGAATACAACTTATAGTCTGAAAAGCCTCTAATCACGAAAGACGGGTTGATGGGATAGTACTCCAACTAACCCTACAATACTACAAGTGGAAGAGAATAATAGAGTTTAAACATATGACCCTACAAACATGAGGACTCACCAAATAAGCTGATAACAAACTCTGAAGAGCTACTAAGGAGTGTGAGCTTGAGAGTCGGGTCCTATATCATGAAACGATACAGTATAGAAAGTATGCGGTCAGTACTAAGTATGCAAGGTAAGTAAAACAGACATTTAAAATATATAAAACTTAGAAATGATTAAAAGAGTAGGACATCATGCTCATATCGTAAACATCATAACATAAGGCTCAAGGTTTTCAAAACATTCGTAATACAAAAATAATCATAATCAAAGGAGAAAATCTTTACTTAACATGAATTGAGCCAAAATACATAATCATAAGCATTCATCAATCAAGAGGAACAGTGAGAGATTCTCTTAATCGACATATCCCATGTGAGCACACATGAAGTCCGACTTGTAAACCTAGTCGGGAGGCCGTTCGTACACTTGCCAAGGGTAGAACCATGAAAGTGTGATATCACCATGAAGAGGGGCTAGGGACAGTCACAAGGGAGGTCCCAACATACCTACGGTGGCATGTAGTTTATGAGATATGGGGTAGAACCTGGGCCCCAAACCTACTCGGTGTTCTATACTACTCCCAAAACATATATAGTGTTCATAGTATAAAATGGATGAATTCATGGGCTAGTTAAATCATGATAATCATAAACATTCTTGTAAATACATGAACTAGCCATGACATAAGGCCCGTGAGTCAGCCAAAACATATTTCATGAATCATAGGTTTCATACGTACATGTAGATCATGCATGTAACTTAAGAATCATTAAATCATAATGGTAAATTGAATAAATTCATACTTTAAATCGTAAATAATGTTGGGCTTGTAAATATTATCAATTGAAGTAAGGATCATAAATCGATTCATCATAGATTTTACATAATTAGGCTTAATTTAGTAGAAATCAAAATCAATAATTTGATAATCAAAATAGTTGTAAAATCTGATCAAAATTCATAAAATATAATTTAAATCACAATTTAAATCAACCCATTGGTAAATCATTAAAATTCCACAAGATTTGAATTAAAACCCATGAGATTTTTGATAGATTTTCATGAATTAATAGAGAATGGGCATGGGTGTGAATGGAAATACCCATTTGTAACCCTACATACCTGAAAATAATTGATTCTTACTCTCCTTTGAAAGCGTAAGAAGGAATGAAGAAGGAAGTGTTGAATCACCCTTTGATCACCTCTCTATACTCTTGCATGCATGAATGAGGACTTAGAATAGATTATCCCTCTAAAAAACCCACCTTTCATAACCTAAAACGACGTAGTTTAGGGTCTTATAGCATGAAAAAGTCAAAAATGCCCTTAATGTATCTTCCCTGAAAACTGTCGAAGTTGGTCCAACGGGTCGTACCAATGAGTCATTGGAAGGAACGACGACCCGTCGTTTGGCCCGTCGTGAGCACTGCTGAGACTAGCCTCCGGAACTGAACCACGGATAGACAGGACGACTCATCCTTTAGACAAACGGATCGTCAACTAGACCTTTGTTTGCCCCTTCACCAAACTGAACCTCCTTAGCACGAGCCTCACCATGACTCGTAGTTGCTTCCAACGAGTTGTGTTCTTGATCCGTCATATGTACTGGAAATCCTAACAACCAAATAACAACCAGTGACCAAGGGTCGTTACTTCTCACCACGAGTCGTTGGACGACCCATGGTATCCTTAAGTGCTAAGCTAAGCCTATCCTATGACTACCAATAATGACTCGTTGTTCCAAGAAACAAGTCGTTGCATCGCCCGTTGTCTCCACTGCCACTAGGACTTCCCCTCACCACGACTGCATACAATGACCCGTGGTTTGATACCATCAGTCGTTACGTCGCCCGTTCTGTGATATTTTCCCAGTTTCAGCAGTTTTAAACTTTTAACTCACAGGTCTACTATTAGTCACTTTTGGGGTATTACATGTTCCAATGGTTAGAGGCTTGTGAGAAGATCTTGCAAGAGTTGAAGACCCGACTTACTCAGCATCGGTGTTGACCCTACCCGAGGGTATCGATGGATTCGTGTTGTATTGTGATGCTTCAAGGATCGGACTTGGGTGTGTGTTGATGCAGCATGGGAAAGTGATAGCATATGCCTCTAGACAGTTGAAAGTTCATGAGAAGAATTACCCGACCCATGATCTTGAATTGTCCACGGTGGTATTTGCATTGAATATATGGCGACATTATTTATATGGGGTTTACGTGGATGTATTTTTGGACCATGGGAGATTACAGTATGTGTTCACGCATAAAAATCTCAATCTTCGACAAAAGAGGTGGTTGGAACTACTCAAGGACTACGGTATGAGTGTCCTTTACCATCAGAGTAAGGCTAATGTGGTAGCGGACGAACTCAGCAGACTTATTATGGAGAGTGTGTCCCATGTGGATGAGGGGAAGAAGAAGCTGGTAAAAGATGTTGATCGACTTGCAAGGTTGGGAGTTAGGTTGGTCGACTCGACCGATGACGGTGTTGTTGTGCAGAATGGATCAGAATCGTCCTTGGTGACTGATGTAAAAGCTAGACAAAATGAGGACCCAATTTTGGTAAAGTTGAAGGAAGCCGTTCAAAGTCAGAAGGTGGAGGTTTTCTCCCAAGGGAAAATGGTGTGCTTCGGTACCAGGGTCGCTTATGTGTTATGGATGTTGATTATTTGAGGAGTCGGATATTGCACGAGGCTCATGGATCTAGGTATTCTATCCATCCGGGTGCCACCAAGATGTACCGTGGCTTACGGGAAATCTATTGGTGGAATGGCATGAAGAAGGATATTGCGGAATTCGTAGCCAAATGTCCAAACTGTCAGCAAGTAAAGGTTGAGCATTAGCGACCTGGAGGCGTACTTCAGGATATCAGCATTCCTACTTGGAAGTGGGAAGAAATTAATATGGATCATCACAGGTCTGCGTCGTACTCATTGATAATATGATTCCATTTGGATAGTGGTAGACAGGTTGACCAATGCTGCTCATTTTCTACCGATTAAGACCATGGATTCGAGGGAGGATTACGCCAAACTATATATCTGGGAGTTGTTCTGATTTCATGGGGTACCCTTATCTATCATTTTAGATCGAGGTACTCAATTTACCTCTTAGTTTTGGAGGTCATTTCAGAAAGGGCTTGGTACACAGGTTAAACACAGCACAGAATTTCACCCACAAACTGACGGTCAAGCGGAGCAGACAATCCAAACTCTCGAAGACATGTTGAGAGCATGCATGATTGACTTCAAAGGTTGTTGGGATGATCACTTGCCCCTGATCGAGTTTGCCTATAATAGCAGCTATCACTCTAGTATTCAGATGGCGCTGTTTGAGGCTCTCTACGAGTGGAGATGTAGATTGCCCATCGGATGGTTTGAGGTTGGTGAGGCAGCAATGATAGGGCCTGATTCGGTTCATGAAGCAATAGAGAAGGTTTAGTTGATAAGAGATGAATTGTAAACTGCCCAGAGTTGCCAAAAGTCTTATGCAGACGTGAGAAGAAGAAAGTTAGAATTTAAAGTCGATGACTGGGTATTTCTGAGGGTGTCTCCAATGAAGGGAGTGATGCGGTTTGGAAAGAAAGGGAATCTTAGTCCCCGCTATGTTGGCCCGTATCGGATAGTGAGACGTGTTGGCAAGGTGGCTCATGAGTTAGAGTTGTCTTCAGAATTAGCTTCTGTGCATATTATGTTTCATGTATCGCTTTTGAAGAAGTGTTTGGGTGATCCTACTCTAGTTGTCCCGACAAACAGTGTTGGTGTGAGAGACAGCCTTAGCTATGAGGAGGTTTTGGTGAAAATATTGGATCGTCAGGTTCAAAGGCTAAGGAACAAGGAAGTAGCTTCAGTTAAAGTGTTATGGAGGAATCAGCATGTTAAAGGAGCTACATGAAAAGCCGAAACGGATATGATGGCTAGATACCCGCATTTCTTCTCTACCGGTCCAATTTCATCTTGAGGTGTCAGTTTTTCACTCAAACTCTATTTAGTTTTCAGGTTTAGTTCATGAGCCCAAGTTTCTTTCATGCACATGGATGTGTGTATGGGTTGTGAAATCAGTTCAGTTATATGATTCGAATAGGAGAGGTAGTCATTCCATCGGTTTTAGGTTTAAATGATAAGTATTTGAGCATGATTATTTCTTTGTTCTCTTCTTTTTTGCGTGTTTTCCAACATTCAAGGACGAATGTTCCCAAGGGGAGATATTATTATACCCCGGAAGCCCAAAAACCAGACTCGGGAGTTAAAATGGAGAAACGCTTAAAAACTGGCACTAGGCACAGAACGAGTCGTGGGATAACTCGTTGGTGCAGCCCACGAGTTGTGGTGTGACTCATGGGAAGGATAGTAAGGAGTTTGGGAAATTTGAGAAAAAGGACCCCACGGGCATGACAACTCGTGATCAGACCCCATGAGTCGTTAGGTCAGCCGCGGGGTGGGTAAGGAAAGAAAAGGGAAGAAGGGAGGCAGTGCACTCGACGGACGGATCCCACGATTCGTGGTCAGTCCCCACGATTTGTGGGGTGAGTCATGGTCAAGCATAGTATGTTTTTATTAAAGCCCAGGCAGTGTACTTCCGAGCGACTCGACGAGTTGTGACCCTTGATGATAAGTCGTTAGGTCCCTCGTTGGGACAACCTAACAGTTATTTTCTGCAAATTTAGTAAGGGCTTTTCCATAATTTCTAAGTTCCTAGGCCCTAAACTACATCATTTTGAGTTATAAATGGTGACTTTAAAAGGGGTTAAGTTCATTTAAGGCCTCAATCATTCATGCATGCAAGTAGAAGTCTTGAGAGGGTGATCAAGCTTACCATTCAGCAATTTCTTTTCAATTTCCTATTGGGCATCTAAAGAAGTGTTAGAGTCGGCTACCAACAGGTATGTAGGGTTATGAATGGGTGATTCCCTTTACACCTATGCCCAATCCCTCTCTAAAGTATGAAGTTCCTATGTCTACTCTATGGGGTTTTAATCCAAATGCATGAATCTCCTATTTCTATACATGGGTATGATTTAATCATGATTCTACTATTGAATTATGAAGCATGGGCAATTTTTTATAATCTTTTCAAATTAAAATCATGTTTTTAGTTTTATGTATTAAAAGCCCATTGAAGAGATATTCATGAAAGATGAAATTCATGATGAATGTATGATGATGATGAGATATTATGATGAAAAACATGTTTTAAAGCTATCCATGTTTACAATTATGTTTTCGATAAGAATTTAGTATTCCTAAGTATGACAAAGCTTTTGGCAATGCCCACATGTTAAGTATGAATGATGATTTTCCTAAGTTAAGCTTACCACATTGTTTTGGAGCGAAGACTCCCAATTATATTTTCAGCTTGTGGTATGTTTTGAGTTAAAATTTTCCTATGCATAGCTTACCACATGGTTTTGGAGCGAAGGCTCCCAATCATATTTTCAGCTTGTGGTATGTTTTGAGCTAAAGCTTCTCATATGCATGATTTCATATTTGAGATGTATTGATTATTGAGCTTCGTCAATGGATGATGTTAAGCTTCGTTGTAAAACAATGTAGAGCAGATGCATGTTTTGGGAGTAATGTCTAGCATTGAGTAGGCTAAGGGTCGATCACCCTATGCCTCAGAACTACGCGCCAACGTAGGTTTAAACTATTATTTATTACTTCGAGACCTCCTCTGTTAGCTTCCCCTGCCCGAATGGGCCTTCAGCTTGATATCGATATCATGGTATCGTCTCTAGCCCTTGCAAGGCTTTGGATGGCTCTACCCACTTGAGTGTGATAGTTGGGACCACGTAAGCTCTATCGTGGTATGTCAGTTAAAAGATGAGTCTCCCATTGTTCCTCATGATTTTAGATATACATGTTCATTGCTCATGAGATTTACATATATAAGTATGTTCTAAAGCAGGTTTGACTCAATGTTCAGCTTTATTTATAAATGTCAGATTTCAGCTTTGAGTCAATCGATTTTGTTATGATATGTTAGGTTATGATGAGATCATGATTTCAGAAAGAATGCATGCAAACCCTACTCTCGGATTCTTAATATTTATGTTTACATTATGCATTGTTTTAAAATGATTTTTATTTACTTAAGCGGTTTTACTTATCCTGCATACTCGGTACTTCCCACGTACTGACCGCATATTCTATGCTATATCATTTCATGATACAGGACCCGGCTCTCAAGTTCAGCTCCACTTGTAGTCAGCTTATCAGAGTTAGCATTCTTATTGTGGGTGAGTCCTCATTTCCCGAGGACTAGACTATTCAGTTTTTCTTATGTGTATTTCAGTTTCAGTTTGTTTAGTTAGTTGGGATCTTGTCCCATCAACTCGACATGTTTAGAGGCTTTTCAGACATATGTATGTATTCAGCTTCAGATTTCGTATTCTAATGATCTGTTCAAGTTAGACTTCCGCTATGAGTATATTGTTGATTATTCAGTTTCTTGACCATGGTCGACTTGGGGTTTCTTGGGGCTTCTTATCCTATGTTACAATCCAGGCCTCCATTCGGGTCGTGACGCCGATACAAGACATCAACCAAAAGGCATATGGATCAGATGAAAAAATCATGAAGAAAGTGTTACAAAGTAAAACTAGTAATCAGATAAAAAAGCACATTCTATCAAGATACTATCAGATTGCTCTATATCATAATTATCTAATATCTACTCATTAAAAGATTTAAAATGGCCCACAAGAAATCATTTCAACTTTTTTACTAAGAAAGTTCCAAGAACATCAAAATGCTAAAAGTAAAGACGACAACAACACAACTTGGATTTTGTGGGGAAAAAAGAGTTTATTAAAAGCATTTTCAGCTGAAAAGAATTGAACCAACAAACCAATATCTCTCCAAAAAGCTGCAAAAGAAAATTAAGTCAAGGGACCATTCTCAAATTATATGTCAATACCATTGAAACTTTAAGCATAAAAAAGTATAGAGATGAATAAAATAACTTTTATAATATTCGGATCACCTATAACATAATTATAAGAAATTAGTAGTTTTAGAAATAAGAGAGGTAATCTGCTAACAAGTCAAAATATTTAAACAGTTAGTAGTACATTTTTCATGTATTTTGATTGTATATATTCAAACTCTTTACTTTATTATAATTTATTCTATAGTTTTTTGCAGGCCAATGCTTGCTCTAGGATACCCTCTATAAGACTGGAAACTCTATGTGTGTGTGTGTACACACATATATATACTAATTTGTACATGAAAACCACACCATAAAAATATTATAGACTAAAGTTATATATATCCGCTCTTTTTGGTAAATGTTAAACCAATATCCTATTACTGCTCCAACCCACAGAACATCAACTTTTTGGGGATACCCTCTTGACCGCCAACACTTAAAATTCTAATATACTCTTTCACTTGTAATCATGTGTTGCATTGAAGATGCTCATATGTTATTATTATAATAATTCATTTAGCTTGAGAATGTAGAAAATTAAATGAATACAATATTCAAATTTTCATAACAAACATTACACTAATGGGTAGTTTGATACACAAATAGAAAAGTGTGTAACTAATTTTGGTCTCTTTTTTAAAGTTTTTCATCCAGTGTTTAAGACCCAGTTTCACTAAATTAAATTTACATCAAAATGTCCAACATTCAATAGCACATAGATTCGTACCAAAGACTACACCACACTTAAAGCTCAAATGTAAAATCTGTAGTAAAAAAATTAATATCATTCCACTAATAACATTTGGTGATATTTTTGGTCTCTTATGAAAGTTACCCCAGAACAAACTTCTCATTCACATATACGGAAATTCACTGAAGAAAAAGCTACCCCACAACACAGAGTAATAGATCATTATTTATTTTACAAAACAGGAAGAAATTCTATCCAATATCTTTGCAATCAGATGCATGTAATCAATCATCAATGTCAAAAAAAATATGGCCCAGAGAAAACAATTTCAACATAGGAATCAAAATTTTAACACCCACAGTAGCCTTACTATAACATAAAACGCCAAAACATTTAGGTCAAGAGTATCATTCCATAGAAGAATATTAAATATACTCACACCTCAAAGATTAGTAAAACAGAAGAATTAAAGAAAATAGGAGAGATTAAAGAAGAAACCACAAAAAAATCAAAATTAAAATTGAACTTACAATATTCAGTGATCCCCTTGCATGTGTATTTTTGGAGAGAATATGATGGAATAAGCAGCTATACTACCCGTACCTCAAAGATTTAAATAGAAAGATTAAAGAAAAAAGCATAGATTAAAGAAAACCCCCAAAAATTGACATTAAAATTAAACTTACAATTTCTTCAAAAACTTCTTGCAAGTTGAAGAAACACTTCTTGGAAGTTGAAGAAACAGTCAGATGAAGAAGGATGATGGAGAAGCGACAATGGAACGGAAAAGCGAGCGATTCAGGAAAGGAGACGGTGGAGAAGTGACCGCCTTCTCTGTCAAATTTATATTGTTTTGTTCAAATAAAAATAAATTTGTGCATTTTGCTTCTATTGCTGAGAAAAAGAAAATTTTATAAATTAATTATTTTGACTTTGTAAATAAATTATTTGGCGAGTTTAGCAAAATTTTGTGGAGGGAATTGATGTGTTGTGGGTTTACGGCACTTTCGATGCTTAAAACTAAGAAAATAAGTATGAACTTAAGTGTGTTTATATGGATATAATGCAATTTTACTTTGTTTTCAAGAAAGATAGATGTTGGAGTTGAAATGTACAAAAGAAGGACAAAGAGCATAAAAAGGGCTAAGTACGGACCTCAGTACGAGTCATACTGAGAGTCGTAGAAAAGTTCAGAACATTTGTTGGAGGAAAAGGCAAAGTACGACTTATGGTATGAGTCGTACCATCCTGGTACGAGTCGTACTACAACAGTCGTAGAAAAGTTCAGAAGATGTTACACATAACAAGTCTCCAGGTACAGGTAGTAACCACGGATTGTGATATCTACCTAAGATCCACACCAAGGAGTTGTGATAAACTTCAAAAGAATACAAGAATGGCAGATCTCAATGTACGACTAAAAATCATGAGTGGTAGGACACAGGTACAAGTCATACCAAGCCACCGTAAAAGTATTTAGAGAATGCCAGAACTCTTAGGATCAAACCACGACAAGACAGTACGACTAGTAGGTTCATGGTATGAGTTGTACCAGCTTCCAACATTTATCCAAAATTAGAAGTTTCCAAGCATTGTACGATTAAAGGTACGACCCGTACAATCTAGTTACGGGTCGTAAGTGAAGCCGACAATAGTTCACCAGTTTTCCCTATTTACATAGGAAAGGGTTCTAAATATTTGTATAAATACTTTTTTGGTTATTTTTGATAGGAGAGTCAGATTTGGAGAAAAAATAATTGTTGTTGATTTTCTCTTCAAGTTTTGAGGATTTTGAAGAACAATCTGGAGAGACTTTCTTTAATTGATTTTCTTATTTTTCTTGAAGTGTTCTTCCTTAATTCTTGCAATAACCAAGTGAATTTTCTTCTAATCATCTTTGTAAGTTCTAAATTATGTGTTTGTCTATAAATGCTTATAATTCACTTACAACCGTGAGAGGCTAAAACCTTCACAACTAAGATTGTGGGAACCCTAGTAAATTAACGAACTAGAGTTACACAAAGTGATTCTAAACCAATGCTAAATGCTTGTATTGTATTCTCTTCATCTTTAAAATTTCTTAACGGAGCGCAAAGTTAGGACTTGCCTGAACTCTTTACTTTCTTGAATCTAGAGAAGTAGAGATTAAGAAAAGAGAATTATAACAAAACCTTGATTTTATGGTTCATTGTATGACTTGAGTTGCAGTCGCATGGTAGTTAATTTGAAATAAATTGATAATGGTTGAAGTGAAATCACTCATGAGACCTAATCCGGTGATTTAAGTATAGTCATCCAATAGGGACAAACTAGTCGTTTGGATGAACCCTAGTTATTAGTTTACAAGTAAGCATTGGGATATATCACAAGTTTAAAACCTGAAGTAGTTATGAATCATGGGGAACACTTACTCTAGTTATTCGCATAAACATGATAAACAACAATCAATTCTCAACATGGCTCGTAATCCTTGCCTGAAACTTTATTTTCTAGATTTTTCCCTCACCATACCTGCACACTTCAATGCGCATGTGTTCCATAAATCAAAAACAAAAATTAAATCAAAACACTTAGGTTGCCTCCCAAGAAGCGCCTGATTTAACGTCATAGCACGATGCGGGTATTTTGGCTACTCAGACTTTACCAAAATACCCCATGGGTTGCCTCCTATGCTGTAACGACCCATCCGGTTATTATAGCACTCTGACAACATTGATGCTAGAATTTGAAAATTTTATACAGGCCTAATGTTATTTTCTGGTAAGGGTGAAATTAATGGTTGTGATTTAAGGGGGAGAAATTAAAATTTATTGGCGGGTATTCTTGATGTGATATCCTCAATAAAATTTTCTGGAGGTGATGTTATGATAGTATGTTTCATGATATGTGGTGCTAATTGCTAGTGATTGTAAATTGCAGTGGTTAGGTCTTTGTCACGCCCCGCCTTGGGGGGATATAACTGGCACCTGGTGCCCTACTAGGATCTGGACTGCTAGACTACCGAGCCTAAGCACTTCTGTTGCCTGGCTGGCTCTAACTCTGATTCACGGAATCAATGGGCTATATAGTGACTGTAAATACAGTCTCCGGCCGACTAGGCCTATAGCCACATGTACAACAACAACAGCTAACCAGAATTACATCAATATAAGGGAGCCTATGCGGGCCGACAAGGCCACCATGCCGACTAGTTACTTCTGAATCAAACAACAGATGCTAAACAGCTACGTGACCGACAAGGTCACCACTACTAACTGGATAGGGCCCCACACGGGCAACATAAACAACTAAACATACGCACAACCCCACACGACTGGCACAACTAACCACAGGGAGATATATATACACAATATGCAAGCCTCTACGAATACTGATAAGATGGTCGGGACAAGGCCCCGGCCTACCCGTACTGTACAACAAAAGAAAGGAAATAAACCTCTAGCTGTCTAGCTCTGGATGACAGGAGCTGATGGCTCTATGAGCTGGCTGGAATCACGAGGGATCGGCTCCTCGTCTATGAGTACCTGCAGGCAAGTCATGCAGCGGCAACGGGCGTCAGTACTACTGGTACCGAGTATGTAAAGCAAACTAAACATAACTGAATATAAGCAACAATACTAGTAATTCTGAATGGCAAAAAATATCTAAAACTGTCTGGACTAGCGGAATCTGAAATAAGCTTATCTGTACTGAAGGTAAGGTAGAAGCATACCTGTCGTCATGGCGACCTGCTGTCTATCAGCTAATAGATATCATGTGTAT
>JACEIK010003407.1:152176-167179 GCA_018107945.1 Datura stramonium | reverse complement strand
TATATATATAGAGTCATTCTTAGCTATAAAAAATGAAAAAAAAAGAAGAAGAAGAAAGTGGAGCACAAATGAATGCTTCATGAAAAAAAAGATTTAAAAAAACAAAAACTAAAGTAGTCATTCTTATGCTACTTTTCAGTTGTTTTAATTATTTTTATTTTTTATAGAAAAAATGACTCCCACACAAAATTGACTTACAAATCAAGCACAATTATGTGAAATCACCAAGATGTCTATGTATGAATGAGATAAAATAATTATACTAGAAATCCAAAAAAAAATTCTAATTCTCTTATAGTTTAGGGGTACTTCAAGTCTACTCTCGAAGCGACATGCATTCTCGACATGTCTTGAAGGAGGGGGCATTTATAAAAATTAAAATTTTATTGGATTTAAATTCATAAATTTATTTGGACTATATTAAAATTCCAAGAAAATAGTCTAATAATGTGTCTATCCTAGGATTAATCATTTAATTTGGGTTAATCCGTCAAATTGGGTATAATGCCCCAAAAAACTAGACAGGGGCTAAAAATAGAGAAAATTAGAAAATTTGAATCAGGTCACTTGTGGGAGGTGACCACAAGTCTCTAAGTGACTCGTGGTGGGGACTTTGGATTTAGTGAGAAATTTTAGAAGGGGGTGACAAGGTGTGACCCGCAGTGAAGTGGTCAACACCACGATTCGTGAGGTGACAGTGGTCAGAGTTGACTAGGGAGTTGGGTAGTTGAAGCGGTGTACTTGTTGGGTCCTCACCATGACTCATTTGGGACACCACGAGTGTGGTGTCACCGTGTTGACTCCAAGGAAGTTTGGGGAAGTGGAGACCACGAGAGGTGACCACGAGGTCATGGTCACCAACCACGACCATTAGGTCCCCGTGGTGACTAGTGTGAGAAAGTGGCGGTGCACTCGGCAGTAGGACACAGTCGTGGTCACTTGCCCACGACCAGTTAGGTCTCCTATGGGGACTGCCGATCGGTTTTCCCCTGAGTTTTTCAAGGGTCTTTCGGTAACTTCCTATCCTTACGAACTTACAGGAATATGTTGTCTTAAGCATATTTTCAGACTATTAGAGGGTTAAATAATTTCCTTCTCATTTTCCCCATTTAGACTTTCGAAAACAACATTGGATTTCTCTCAGGCATTTCGGAAAGGACTAGGGCGAGTCCATTTCTCCTCGGTTATATTTTCAGACTATTAGAGGGGTTAAATAATTTCCTTCCTCATTTTCCCCATTTAGACTTTCAGAAAACAACATTGGATTTCTCTCAGAGCATTTCAGAGAAAGGACTAGGGCAGTCCATTTCTCCTCGGTTTCTAAAGGAAATCCTTCGAGCTTTTTCACCAGGTATATGGGAATTCAACAAGGGAATAGTTCTTCCCTTGTGTCCCCAAAATCCTTCTTTATTTTCTCTATCAGTTCTAGCCCTGAGACTTTCAAATGTGATGAAATTATCTGTTAGACCTCGCTTAAATCATGTGAATATCATTTATGTTAATTGTTGATGTTTTTCCACCAGTTTGTGACTATGTTGTTGCTTATTCCTGTAATGTGAAATCTATCCCTAGTCTTGAATACAAAGAAACTAGAATTTTGCAATAGGTTTTACAATATCAAAATTTTTCTTGATTCTATCAGTGTTCAGAACTCTCATGTTGTTGATTGTATGGAAAATCACTCGGACTATTATCAGTTCAATTTCAGTCAAAATGCTAGAATATCCAATGTTAGTCAGAAATGTCAGCTGATCAGTTTGACCACAGAAATTCCTGAGGTGTCAGTAGTACCTCCCAGTTATCAGAATCAGATTTAGAACTTAGTTTTAGTGGTCTAGTAGATGGTCATGACAATTTTTGATAAGCAACTCTAACAAGCCGTAGCACCCCAGCTTCAGATTATAGTTTGTTCTTTAGATCGTTATGATGCTTCCAGATAAGTAGCTCTGACCAGTCTTAGAACCCAGTTCCAGAATCCGGTCCGATAAGACTCTTAAGGTGCTTTCAGATATGTATCTCTGACTAGTATTGCACCCTAGTTCTGCTATCAGCTTAGTATTCAGTCTAGGACTATCCAGTGGGAGTAGGACTTAGCACCGAGCGGATCGGGGTTCCAGCGTACCCTGGTTCCCAAAACTACATTACCACAGTTGGTTACAGTTTTATTGGCCTAATGGCGCCAGACTCTTGTGATCACTCAGTTCATGCCTCTATATCCTAGCAAGGTATATTGGGTCCTATCAATAGAGTGTATACATTGGACTCCACGTCTAGCTCACGTGGTTATATGTCGGTTATAAACTGTCCCACTAGTCAGCTCAGCTTGATTTCAGATAAATTCAGATTAGTACCTCAGATTTAGTGCATGTTCTTGACCATCAGACAGGGTCTTTAGACCACCTCAGTTATTTCAGTTATTCAGTTCATAAGCTTTAGCTAGTCATTGCATGTCTTTTCAGTTCAACACTTTTATTTTGGGTGTATGGTTTCTCTCACTTACTCAGTACATTCAAAGTACTGACGCATACTTTTATGTTGTATTGTTTTATGATACAACTGTAGGATCTGAATCTTAGCCTCGCTAGTTGATCGCTCTCAGAAGACTTCAATGGTTCTAAGTGGCGGGTCCTTATCTTTTTAGTACAACGATTATTTTACTCAGTATTGCTTTCTTCTATTTAGATTTGGAGTTAGCTGTGGGCTTGTCCCAGCAACTCATCAGTTGTAGTGGCTTTCGCACGCAGATTTAGTTTTTAAGACTTGTAGTTTTGTTCTAATGTTTTCAAACATTATGAATCAACTTCATTCTCCTAAATATTTATATTTTTGCTTTAAAATTCTGTTGTATATATTTATATGTTTACTCAGAATGTTAGTGTATGTTAGACTAGGGGTTGACTTGGGGTTACTTGTGACTCCAAGTTCTATATCTCCTCTGGGGTGTAAGCTCAGGGCATGACAAACTTGGTATCAGAGCACTAGGTTTAGAGTATCCTCGGATTTCTAAAAGCCGCATCGAGTAGAGTCCTTTCCATGAGTGTGAAGCGCACCACACTTATGACAGGTAGACTATGAGATGTTATTAGGAAAACTCCTTTTTATTCATACTCTTTATCGTGCGTTAAAATTCAATTCCAGAATCATTCTCCTAACTCGTGCTATGTTTTGTTTCAATGAATTATGCCTCCGCGATGTGGTAATGGAAGAAGGGCTGGTAACGCTCATCGACCTGCCCCACCAGCCCGGGCAGCCCCTCAGGACGACTCAGTGTCTACTGCATAGTTCAGGGCGGCCATTCAGCTGCTCGCTCAAACTGTTACCAACCAGGTGAACCAGCAGGTGGTTCCAATCAATAATAATGGGTCCGCCGAAGCTGCTCGAGTGAGGGACTTCACTCAGATGAACCCTACAGATTTTAATGGATCTAAGGTGGGAGAGGACCCGTAAGAGTTCGTGGATGAGATCAAAGATATCAATGAGATCAAAGATATCGCTTTGATTATGGGTGCCAATCCTCGAGAGAGTGCCGACTTGGCTACCTACCACTAAAAGGGGTAGCCTGTCCGGTATGAATAGTGGAAGGAGGGGAGGCCGGAAGAAGGACTGTGGAATGATGGCTCACTACAGCCTTTCTGGATAGATTCTTCCGGGAGTTGAGGGAGGCAAAAATAGGAGAAGTTCATGAATCTAAGAGACAGAAAACCTGACAATAGAAGAATATGCTCCGAGCTCACCATGTTGTCCAAATACGCTCCAGAGATGGTGGCCGAGCCAAGGGATCGCATGCTGAAGTTTTTTAATAGGGTGTCGAACTTGTCCTCAAAGAGTGTAGGATAGCTGATGTTGATTAAGGATATTGACCTCTAGTATTATTGTCTATGACCATTAGATTGAGTGTAGAAAAACTGAGGAACATGAGCGAAAGATCAAGCGGCAAGAACTGGCCAATCAGATTATGGCCACCCGAGGTCTGGGTGGTAGTAGCCGCCTCACAATAGCAATAAAGCAAAGCAGTAGCATAGGGCTCCAACACCTGTAACCAACCGGGGCCGCCCCTACCTTCTGGCCTCGACGGATCGGAGGTGTGAGCATCCGCTCGCCTTAGAGCCAATGCCGTAACAGGTATCCAGCTTTCCCAAGTGTGGAAAGAACCACCCAAGAGAGTTTCTTCAGGTCGAGAGGGTTGTTTTGGCTGTGATAGCTTGGTCATCGACTTAAGGAATGCCCGGCCGCCAGGACGGGAAGGTCACAATCCACTACCTCAGCAGTTCCACCAGGCCGACCAACTCAGCGAGCCAACTTTTTAGGTATGGATGACAGCTATGCCAAACAATTTTTATGCATTATAATCTCGTAAGGATCAGAGAGCTCGCTGATGTGGTCACTGCATTATGTCTTTTCCACCTAGATGTATATGCCCTACTAGACCCAAGGGCCACACTATCGTCTGGCTCTCCATACATAGCTATTCAGTTTAATATCAGTCCATAGGTCCCCAGAACCGTTTCCAATCTCCACCCTATTGGTGAGTCACGCAGAGCCGCCGGGTGGAGCAGAACTCGCTAGTCTCGCCTTTCAATAAGGTCATTCCAACTGATCTTGTAGAATTAGACATGGTCGATTTTGACCTCATCCTTGGCATGGATTAGTTACACTCTAGTTATGCCTCAGTCGATTGCAAAACTAGAGTTGTCAAATTTCCGCTTCCAAATGAGCCGTTGTTAGAAGTGGATGGGGCGGGGGTGAGTAGAACGCCTAAGGGTCGGTTTATTTCCTACCTTAAGGCCAGAAGCTTATTTCTAAAGGGAGGTATCTATCATCTAGTTTGAGTCAATGATTCAAACTCTGAGACCCCAACTACAATTAGTCCCCGTTGTCAGTACCCCGAAATGTTCCCCAATATCTTCCCGAAGTTGCTCCCGAACGAGAAATGGACATTGGTATAGAACTTCTCCCGATACTCATCCCATCTTCATCCTCCTTACTGAATGGGCTCCGGCTGGAACTTATGAGTTGAAGGAGCAGCTAAAATATCTTCTTGATAAGGGTTTTATCGTACCTCAACATCTCTACCTCGAGGTGCTCCAATACTATTCGGTATGAAGGAAAGAAGGTACCCCTGTAATGTGCATCGATTACCGTTAGTTGAATAAGGTCATAGTCAAGAACATGTATCCCCTCTTCAGAATTGATGACTTGTTCGACCAACTTCAGTGGAGCCAACTGCTTTCCAAAATAGATCTCTGTGCCTAGGTATCGCCTAAGAAAGTCAGAGAGTGTGACATACCGAAACAACTTTCAAGACTCGGTATGGTCACTATGAGTTTAGGTTATGTCCTTCGACTAACAAATGCCCTTACAGCCTCTATGGACCTGATGAATAGAGTCTTCAAGCAAAGATCTAGATACATGTTCATCATTTTGTTTATCGACGACATTCTCGTATACTCCGTAAATGAGGGAAGAGCATGTTAATCACCTTAGGATAGTGCTTCGACAATTCTCAGAGATTTCCAGTTGTTCGCCAAGTTCAGCAATGCCAATTCTGATAAAGTTCGTGACTTTCCCGGGTCATGTGGTCTCGGTGAGGGTGTTGAGGCTGATCCGAACATAGTAGCAAAGTGAAAGACTAGCCCAAACCTACCTCCCCAACCGTAATCAGAAGTTTCTTGGGTCTAGTTGGTTAGTTACGGCGCTTTGTGATGGTTTTTTCTTCCTATAGCATCCCCTCTGGGACTAGGTTGACTCCAGGAGAAGGTGAAATTCTAGTGGTCGATGCATGTGAGAAGATTTCTAGATTTAAAAACATGACTCACTACCGCTTCCAATTTTTACCCTACCAAAAGGATCACATGGGTTTGTAGTGTAATAGACGCTTCTAGAGTTGACTCGATTGCATTCTATTGAAGCGAAGTACGTGATAGCCTACGCCTCCTGCATTGCCTATGAAAATAATTATCCACTCATGACTTGGTGTTGGCAAATGTGGTGCTTGCATTAAAAGTATGGAGACACCACCTCGTATGGGGCTCACGTGGATGTTTTCACCAATCACAAGAGCCTCCAGTACGTGTTCAGTCATAAAGATCTGAATCTTCATCAAAGAAGGTGGTTAGAGCTATCAAGAACTATGAAATGAGCGTGTTGTATCACCCGCAAGGACAACGCAGGATGATGCCCGAGTAGAGTGTCTAAGAGGAGCGTGACTCATGTTGAGGAAGGAAAAAAGGAATTAGCAAAGGATATTCACAGACTAGCTCGATTAGGGTGCAGTTGGTGATTTAGCTAAGGGTGGAGTGGTAATGCAAAGTGGTTCAGATTCCTCGTTGGTTGTTGAAATTAAGTCCAGACATGATGAAGATCCCATCCTACTCAAATTTAAGGAAGTAGTTCTCAGAAAAGAGGTTGAGGCTTCAAAAGGGGAGATGGTGCACCTGTTGGAGCCAGGGCAAATTGTTTGTATCAAACGCTTGATTTGAGACAACAGATATTGGTTGAAGCACACAACCAAGTACTCCATCCACCCCGCCGCAACTAAATGTACTCATGATTTGCGTGATATTTGCATCGCGGAACAACATGAAGGGAGCATCGCTGAATTTGTAGCTATGCCCGAACTACCAGCAAGTCAAAGTAGAGCACCAAAGACCGAAGGTATGACTCAGGATATTAGCGTACCCACCTCGGAAGTGAGAAGAAATGAATATGGATTTTATTACTGGATCTTCCCTTTTGAACTCATCTAAGCAACATGATTTTATCTCGGGTAGTAGTAGAACGGATGACTAAGTCAACACATCTCTTCCCAGTTAAACCATAGATTCAGCAGGACTATGCTATGCTTTATATATAAGAGTTGGTCAAACTTCATGGGTTGCCATTATCCATTATTCACGAGATACCTGGCCACTGCATTTCTAGAAGTCCTTTCAAGAGGACTTGAACAGTCACGCTCAGGAACAACTTTTCACCTGCAGATAGATGGGAAGCTGGAGCGAACTATTCAGACCCTAGACGATATGTTGAGAGTGTGTGTGGTCGATTTCAAGGGTAGCTGGGATGACCACTTGCCTCTTATCGAGTTTGCATAAAACAACAAACAGCACTCTAGTAAACCGATGGCCCCGTTTGAGGCATTGTGTATGGTAGGAGGTGCGCATCTCCATTAGGTGGTTTGAGGTTGGTGGAAGCAACTTTAATCGGGCTAGACTCGGTTCATGAAGCTATGCAAAAGGTACAAATTTTTATCAAAGGAAGATTGAAAATAGCTCGCAGCCGTCGTAAATTTTAGCCGATGAGAAGATAATTGGAGTTTGTTGTGATGACTCGGGTTCATCTCAAAGTTTCACCCATGAAAGGGGTGATGAGATCTTGAAAGAAGGGAAAGCTCAGCCCAATATTTGTGGGACCCGCGTAATTCTAAGACGAATTGGCAAGGTAGCTTATGAGCTGGAATTACCTTCAAAGTTGTCATCTCAGGCACCCAAGATTCCACGTGTCACCATTGAAGAAGTGCATTGGTGATCCAACTTCAATTGTGACATTGGACAGTGTGGGAGTGAAAGATCAAGCAATCAAGTTCAAGATCAAGATCAAGAACGAAGGAAAATATCAATGCGTTCAAGATCAAGTTAGTTGTTCGTGATAAATACCAAAGACAAAGGTTCAAGATCAAGCTACTTAGGCCCTTGAATCTAAATCAAATCCAAGTTCAACATATTTCATATTATAATTAGGAGAATCCGAGGATTATATAGAGATTGTAACATTCATCATACTTCAAATAAAATATTTTGCATGATTTTTCTCGTCTTGATTATTATTTTTCTCGACCCAAAATACATCGCGAACACATACATTAAACGAAAACGATGAATCCAAACATGAATAAGTGGAACTTGAATATATATCAACCATACAAAGTCAACACCGAGCAAACCGAATCCTACATATTGTATGATAAGCCTCTAAACTATTAGATGAGCCGACGGACAACACCCCAAATAGCTCACTAAAGTCTAAAATTGAAAATAACTCAACTCAACAATCAAGGTCCTCGAAGGATGAAGACTCAACAACAAAAGAACCGACTAAGCTGTGGAGATCGCTAACAATGGAACTAAGTCTCAGCTGCCTTAGTCTCGTATCATGAAACGATACAAACATAGAGTATGCACAAGATTGAAATGCACTGAGTATGTAAGGTAAGTAAAACATGCTAAGTAAGTATAACTGAAATCATGCACATAAAACATAAATTATAAGATCAAGTAGAGTAAGGACGAAATGTTGATATCTGTAAACATGTATAGTCATAAACTCGACCTAATATCCGAATTGAATGACCCAAAGATGAAAATATAATCATATGTCTTTCCATAACAGAAATCATAAGTAAAAAGCTTATAAACCGATCATTGGGTCAAACTCATGAAAACATAATATCATAATCATAAAAAAATGCATAACTGAAATCATGAGGAACAATGGGAGACTCATCACTACCGACACCATTATGATAGAACCTTACATGATGCTCCAAATATCACACTCAAGTGGGAAAAGCCATCCAAAATCTTGCCGTAATAACGACACTACTATGATATTGATATCAAGCCGAAGGCCCTCACGCGCGGGGAAACTCAAGGGAGATCCTAATGTAAATATACAACCCATGCTGACACGTAGTTCTGAGACCCAAAGGTTTACATGAACCTCAGCCTACTTCCTAAGTGTTGTGACACCACCCCAAAACATGCAAGGTGCTTCTGCCATCATTTTTCAACGAATCTGAAATCATCATTTTCAATGAAGTTGATAATTTAATTACATGCATAGTCTGAAATCTAACTATGGAAGTCCTGGCTCCAAACATAAGCTGAATTAGAGTATTAACTCTAAACCATATGGTAAGATGATTTTATAAAATTGAACCGAATCATGAAAGCATACTCGACATGTGGGCTTGCCCAAACCTCAAAATTATGCACACTTGAAATATACTTCATAAGAAAAATTATTAATTCATACATGGATAATTTGAAAAAGTTCAATCATGCTAGATATCTCATCACATCTGAAATCATAAATCATAAACTTGGCTTTTTATGAACTTGCAAAATTGGGCATAATTTTCTAAAAACATGAAAGCGTGAATTTGTAATCAAAACATGCTTAAATCTTCTTATGAATCTTCAAATATACTTAAAACATAAAGGAATTGATCCATTAACAATTGATAAAGAATTCTGTAAGATTGGATTAAAACCCTTTTAGATTATAACTTGGATTGTGACTTGATTCATGAAATTGGAGGGAGAATTTGAGCATGGAGAGTGAAAGAAGCCCTCATTCATAGACTTACATACCTTGGGGAGTTGGATTTGCACCTGACTTTGAAAGCCCAAGATGTTGTGAGAAGAAATTAGAGAATTCTAGGCTTGATTTTCATGATAACTAATTTTAAATGCATGGGAGGGAGGGAAATGATTTAGAATAGTTAAACTCCCTTAAAATCCTCTTTTCAGAGCCCAAAACAACATAGTTTAGGGCTTAGGAGTTTAGAATTTATGTAAATACCTCTAATGAATTTGGCAGAAAATTGATTTGCCGCCTATCACGACTCGTACCCACGAGTTGTACAATCCTACTATGACTCGTGGTATCCTCCCATACTGACCAAGTTCAAAACCTCCAATTCTCTGAATATTTCCATGAATCTTACTATAATCCAAAAAACAATCCTACGAACCGTACTATCACCCATACAATCAACATCTAAAAATTCCAAGTACTTGTTACAATCCGTACCGCTTAGTCGTACTGCACACTATGACTCATAGTGGGGACTCGTGGTCTGGGGAAAGAAAATATTTGAATTGTACTACGGGTCTTCCTACGACTCGTACCACCAACTTACACTGCAAAAGTTGCTTCCATCTAAAGAAATTCTCCAACTTCTTCCCCGCTAATTACATTTCAAATCTTAGGTCTAGTGGGGTTAGGAACTTTCAGGGTATTATAGAGCCCTCATTTGCAAGATCAATATTAGATCCAATAACAACATCAAGCACCATTGTCAAGAATTAGAAATACTGAAGAAGAAGTAACCATTTGAAAATAAGCATCACCTTCTTTCTCAACATCCCATAGTGGGTTAGCATACAAATTATATTCCTCAATAAGAGCTATATCACCATCATGTTGAACACCACTAGGCACTACACTAGGAGTGATCTCATGATCATCAAATAAGATATTGTACTTAAAAAGAGAATAACAATCAAAGTAGAAGAAGTAAAGCATTTAATTCATTCTCAAAAAGACAAATATCATCATTGAAGGTGTTTTGAATCATCTGGACTTAAGTGAGTAAAATAAGTAATAGGATCCATAAGAGATATGCTCAAAGAGCCATACTTTTTCAAATGACCAACTTCATCAACATCATCACTAAATTGAGACCCATTAATCACATTACAAATTTTCTTAATTAGGGGACTAACACCAAAAGTAAGTTGACCAATACAAGTTTCACATGATAATGTATTATCATTCACATCATATATTAATAGTAGGTAGATACAAATCGGTCTTGCAAGAAGAATTTATCCGGTCATTAAAATGATCAACTAGTCCTTGAACACTCTCAACACATGGCAAGAAAGTGAGATAGAACATATAGTGAAAGCTTTCCATTCGAGGATCCAATCTATCCAATGGTTCTTTCATTCGGAAAAACGAAGGCGGTGATCATGTTGTTCAAGTCAAGCAAAATGGGTTCCCCAATGGGCACTCAATTTTTCTCTTCTTGGTTGGCCATTGTACCTATTAAAGACACAAAATCAAAGAAACCAAACATGTTAAATTAGTGATAATAACTCACAGTCACTCAATATATGCTCACCTTTATATGCCTTACAAATTGCTTTGCTCAAAGATTGTAGCTTGTTTAGTCCATTGAGTTGCAAGAGTCGAATCTTTACTTGTGGTCAAGAATAAATTTTTGGATGAATCATTGAAGAAGGCTTAAGATAACAGAAGGGAGTCAAGAAGATTCAATGAAAATAAATAAGAAAAAATAAAAGAAGAAGAAGCACAAAAAGAAAATTAGACTCAAAAACAAAGTAACAGAAAATAAGCAGAATCACTTGATATTAAGTAGTTAGAAGAATTAATGATATGAAAAGATATTAAAGAACTAATCAACAAATAATTAAAAGTGCCAATTAGATATTAAATGGTGAAAAAATTGAAAGTGAATGAGTGTAGAAGAAGAGTAGAACATTTGACACTTTGAAAAACTTTTGAGGTCTAAAAAGCCCCAATACTTAAAAAAAAATTTGGGTGTAAATGTTCCAACACTTAAAAAAAATTTTGGGGTCCAAAAGATATGTTAACTCTCTGAAATTGCAGTCCACACGCCAATTGGTGCGAATGGGGATTTTTAAAATTTAAAATCCATTTTTTTTCTTTTTTCTCTTCTCCTTTTTTTAATTTTTTTTAAAGTTAAAATTTTCATTGTGGACCCAACAAGAATTGGCCAAAATTAAGTAGATAAGATGAATCAAATGTACCTTGTAGTCTTCTTCTTCAACTTGAAGATATGAGATCTTCAAGAATATCAAGAATACCAAGAATAAATCTACTCCAAATCTTCTCAATGGACCTCAAATTTTAGAATTGGTTTTCTTTGATTTAAAGAACAAAACCCAATCAAATATAAGTTCCAAACTACCCTCAATCAATAAGACTCAATTATAACTTCTTCAAGTCTTCCATGGTATAATCATATCCACAACTTCGAATCACTTGAAACTTTGGATTTTGACTCAACAGACTCTTGGGAACAAGAATCTAGTGTCAAAAACAACAAATCAAGCAAGAAAGTTTTTGGATTTTTTCTTCCGACTAATACAAAAATTCTAAGATTAGATTTATAGGAACAAAACTAATCCTAGTTCTTGATACCAATTGATACAAGAAAAGAAAGATAGAGAAGCTAGATAGAAAATTAGAAGTAAAAGTAACCTTTTGCTAAATAACAAAGACCGCAATTATCAATGCAATAAGCAGCTAACCTATTAGAAGAACCTCAAGGGAATTGAATTCCCAAGGAACTCTCCTTTTTGAACAATGAATAATCGAAAGCTTAATCAAGCTCACAATCTATCAAATAAAATATTTAGTCTTCATATGGAAAAAACGTACCTAGTGAAATAATAAAAGCTACTATTAATACTAGGTTAGAAAATGAAAGATTCTAACTATTACAGTTATACCCTTAATGAAATAAGGACATTGTTTGGTTGTATTTGTTTCCTTGAATTAAAGAAATGGCCATTTGCAAATTTAGCATATCTTCTTCATTATCATGGGAACTTTGTGCTCCCATCTTCATTTCATCCTCCCAAGCAATTATCTACATGTAGAACCCTCGAGATGACTCTTTGTGAAAGGCCTTGAGGCACTGTGGGTTGTATCACATATAGTGAATATAATAATCAACAATAAGGTTTTCTTCCTTATTCGATAAAAAAATCACCACCCAATGTATTTTTTTTGGAAAAAATCGATCTTTGTGACATTTCTCAAGTACTCTTGAGTTTTGTCCTTCCCTAGAAGTGTATGTTTGTGTGACTAAGCTAATATCTGAAAAAGTATTTAAACTCAAGATGTCAAGGTTGTATTTATCACAACTTGAGTCTAAAGCCTGGAGGGGACATGGTACTTGGAGTCACAAGTGACCCCAAGAGAACCCATGGTCTATCATCACACTACTAACCAAGTAAGCATACGCGGAAGCTGGGAAAAAATAAATATCAAAATAATTTTGGAAAATAGTAAACATAATTGTATTGAATACTGAAGATTTGTGTTTGAAAGCCAACTACTAACTGACGAGTTGCTGGGATAAGCCCCCAGCTAACTCTAAAATCTAAATAAATAAAGAACTAACTGAAAAGAAAATGTCATCCTTGGAAGATGAGGACTCACCAAATAATGTTGCTTTTGAAATCGTCGGAGGGAAACTACTAACGATGCTGAGATTGAGAACCAGTGCTAGTATCATAATATGATACAACATGGAAAGTGTGCTTCAGTACTTTGAATGTATTGAGTCAGTGGGTATACAATAAGCTTGGAAAATAAGCAACTGGACTGAAATAACATAAAATGACCGACTAATACTACATACTAGTAAAAGCTGATCTATGACTGTGATATGGTCAACAATGACCCTGACTGACGGTTATAAACATGTCCTGTATCTGAGTGGCTGAACTGAGCTAAACTAAGACTGAGTTGAACTGAACTGTACTGACAAGTGGGGGAGTCTATAACCAATATATAACCACGTGAGCTAGACGTGGAGTTCGATGTATACACCCCTCGGAGAAAGCCTGTTGTACCTTGCCATGGTATAGTGGCTGAGCTGGGTGATCATAAGTCTGGGGCCTATTCGGGCTAAAACTTACGGTGGCAACATAGTTTTGAGAACCTCGGTTCTAAGTACTACTCCAATTGGATAGTCCTAAATTGACTACTAAACTGATAGCTCAAAGCTAGTGTCCTAGACTAAGTCAGAAATATTTATCTGGAAGTAACCTGAGAGTCCGTAGGACCGGATAACTGAAACTAGTGTTCTAAGACTTGATGTGCTGTGAGTTTACAACACTTTCGACGCTTAAAATTGAGAAAATAGCATGGACTTAGGTATGTTTATATGGATATGAGACACTTTTACTTTTATTTCAGGGAAAATAAGTGTTGGAGCAAAGATGTTCAAAAGAAGCCTTAAAATGCAGAAAATTAGCCAAAGTACCAGTCTTAGTACGAGCCGTATCTTAATTGTACGAGCCATACTGAGAACCGTGATGAAAGCCAAAAGGTTGAAGTGGGAAGAAGAAAACATACGACTCTCAGTATGAGGCATACCAAGATGGTACGAGCCATAATTAGAGTCGTGGAATTATTCAGAAGAAATTGCACAAAGGAAGACTCCTGGTACGGATGGATTCACGAATCATGGAATCAATGTACGAACCGTACTAGGAGCCGTGGTAAACTTTAGAAGATTTTTCAGTACTTTGCAGAATGTCTGTATGAGTCATAGCAAGAAAGTACGAGTCGTACCACAACACTTGTGATGAATTCCAAAAGATGTTAGAGTTCTCAGGGCTAAACCACGAAAGTATTGTATGACTCATAGGATGAAGGTACGATCAGTACCAACCTGCCAACGCTTAGCAAAATTTGTAGCAGCCAAGGACTTACAGAAAGCAGGTATGACCCATACAATCTTGCTATGGGTCGTAGGTCCAGTCGTGACACTATCAACACTAGATATGGAAAACTCCCTGTTAGCTTAGAAAAAGGTTTCTAATGTATGTATAAAATAGTCTTTACATTTTATTTTAGTTAAGGAGGATAGAATTGATTTTGTGGACGTGTGAAGAACTATTTTTGTGAATTTTTATCAAGTTTTGAGGAGCAATTGTTGGGATTAATTTCTTGATTTACTACATTGTTCTTTGATATTCAGATCTGGTTTTCTTCCAATTGTTGTTGTAAGTATTTAATTATGTGTTTGTATATGAATCCAAATTGTAATCATAAAACCATGAGAGGCTAAAACTTCCACAACTAGGGATTGTGGGAATCATGATGGATTAACAAATTAGGGTTGCACAGAGTGATTCAAAACCGATGCAAAAAGCTTGTATTGTATTTTCTTCATGTTTAAACGTTTCTTAAGTTGTACACTGTTAGGACTTGCCCGAATTCTTTACTTGCTTGAACCTAGATAAGTAGAGATTAGGAAAAGAGAATTACAACAAAGCCTTGGTCCTTATGATCATTGTATTAACTTGAGTTGTGATCATAGGATAGTTAAATTTGGAACATATTGATAACGGTTAGTTTGAAATCTATCACGAGACCTGACCTGGTGATTGAGTATATTCATCCAATAGGGACAAACCATTCATTTGGGTGAACCCT